>SJYT01063823.1:7751-42541 GCA_006410635.1 Cephalophus harveyi
TAGGAGTTGGACTGTGAAGAAGGCTGAGCACCGAAGAATTGGTGCTTTTGAACTGTGGTGTTGGAGAAGACTCTTGAGAGTCCCTTGGACTGCAAGGAGATCCAACCAGTCCATTCTGAAGGAGATCAGCCCTGGGGTTTCTTTGGAAGGAATGATGCTAAAGCTGAAACTCCAGTACTTTGTCCACCTCATGCGAAGAGTTGACTCATTGGAGAAGACTCTGATGCTGGGAGGGATTGGGGGCAGGAGGAGAAGGGGACGACCGAGGATGAGATGGCTGGATGGCATCACGGACTCGATGGACGTGAGTCTGAGTGAACTCCGAGAGATGGTGATGGACAGGGAGGCCTGGCATGCTGTGACTCATGGGGTCAGAAAGAGTCGGAGATGACTGAGCGACTGAACTGAACTGAATATAACATCAAACTAGTAAGCTGCTCCATGTCCAGTTCAGACTGTCACTTCTTGACCCACATACAGGTTTCTTAGGAGACAGGTAAGGTGGTCTGGTACTCCCATCTCTAAGAATTTTCCACAGTTTGTTGTGACTCACATAGTCAAAGCCTGTGTAGTCAATGAAGCAGAAATTTCTATTTTTCTGAAATCCCCTTGCTTTCTCCATGATCCAACAAATGTTGGCAATTTGAACTCTAGTTCCTCTGTATCTTCAAAACCCGGTTTTTACATCTGGATTTTCTCAGTTCATGTACTGCTATAGGCTTGCTTGAAAGATTGTGAGCATAACCTTGCTAGCATGTGAAGTGAGCACAACTGTAACACAGTTTGAACATTATTTGGCATTGCCCTTCTTTGGGATTGAAATGACTTTACCAGTCCTGTGTCCTGTGCTGAGTTTTCCAAATTTGCTGGCATATTGAGTGCAGCTTTTTAACAGCATCAACTTTTAGGATTTAAAACAGCTGAGCTGTCACCTTCACTAGCTTTGCTCATAGTAATGCTTCCTAAGGCTCACTTGACTTTATAGGGGATTTTATTTAGGTCATATCTGAATGGCCTAATCATTTTCCCTGGGTTTTCTTCAATTTAAGCCTGAATTTTACAATAAGGAGTTTATGATCTGATCCACAGTCAGCTCCAGGCCTTGTTTTTGCTGACTGTGTAGAGAGGTTCTTCATCTTAGGCTGCAAAGAACATAATCAATCTGATTTCAGTATTATCTACCCGGTGAAGTCCATGTGTAGAGTCTTCTCTTGTGTTGTTGGAAGAGGGTGTTTGCTCTGACTAGTGTGCTCTTTTGATGTAACTCTGTTAGCCTCTACCCTGCTTCATTTTGTTCTCCAGGGCCAAGCTTGCCTGTTATTCCTGGTATCTCTTGACTTCCTACTTTTGCATTCCAATTCCCTGTGATGAAAAGGACATCTTTTTTAGTATTAGCTCTAAAACATCTTGTAGGTCTTCATAAAACCATTTGGCTTCAGCTTCTTCAGCAACAGTGATTGGAGCAAAGCCTTGGATTACTATGATGCTGAATGGTTTGCCTTGGAAACAAACTGAAATCACTCTGTCATTTTTGAGATTGCACCTAAGTACTGCATTTTGAGCTCTTTTGTTGACTATGAGGGTTACTCCATTTCTTCTAAGGGATTCTTGCCCACAGTAGTAGATATAATGGTCATCTGAATTAAATTCTCCCATTCCCATCTATTTTAGTTCACTGATTCCTAAGACGTCGACATTTACTCTTGCCATCTCCTCCTTAACTACATCTAATTTAGTTTGACTCGTGGACCTAACATTTCAGGTTCCTGTGCAATGTTTTTCTTTATGACATCAGACTTTACTTTCACTACCAGGCACATCCACCACTAAGTGTTATTTCCACTTGGCTCAGTGGCTTCATTCTTTCTGGAGCTTTTAGTAATTGTCCTCTGCTCTTCCCCAGTAGCATACTGGACATCTTTCAACCCAGAAGACTCATCTTCTGGTATCATATCTTTTTTCCTTTTCATGCTGTTTGTGGGGTTTTACTGGCAAGAATATTGGAGTGGTTTGCCATTTCTCCCTCTGGTGAATCACATTTTGTCACAACTCTTCAGTATGACCTGCCCATCTTGGATAGCCCTGCATGGCATGGCTCATAGCTTCATTGAGTTATCCAAGCCTCTTCACCAAGTTAATGCTGTGATCCAGTGGTAAAAATATCCACCTGCCAATGCAGGAGATGTGGGTTTGATCCCTGGGTCAAAAGATCTCCTGGAGAAGGAAATGGCAACCCATTTCAGTATTCTTGCCTGGGAAATTCCATGGACAGAGGAGCCTGGTGGGTTACAGTCCAGGAGGTCACAAAGAATCAGACACAATTTAGCAACTAAACAACAATATACCACATCTTTACTCATTCATCGATGGACCCTTAGATTGTTTCCATGTCTTGACTATTGTGAATAGTGTTTCTATAAATATAGGAGTGCATGTATCTTTTAGAATTATAGTTTTGTCTAGGTATATGCCCAGAAGTGGGGTTGGTGGATCATATGTCAACTCTATTTTTAGTTTTTTGGGGAACTGCCAAACTATTTTCCATTGTGGCTGCTCAAATTTACATTCCCATGAACAGTGTGGGAGGGTTCCCTTTTCTCTATACCCTCTCCAACTTTTCTTATTTGTAGACATTTTAAGGGCAGTCATTCTGACTGAAATGAGGTTGTACCTCGTTGTAGCTTTGCTTTGCATTTCCCTAATAATTAGCAGTGATGAGCATCTTAGAAAACCAATTCCTAATTAGAAATTTTAAAGCATAATTTGACTCTACATCAACCTAATAAAATGAAGTTTTAAATTTTACTTTTTTTTTTCTGTTACGGATCTTTTAAGTCTGTCTTCTACCACCTACCCATAATAATAACTAGGTTTCTTTGAATACTCACCTCAAAATTTCTGTTACCTGCCAGTGATCACCCGATAATTGATATCTGTTAGTGAAAGAGACTGTTGTGGAAGCGGAAGCGCCAATACTTTGGCCACCTGATGCAAAGAGCCGACTCACTGGAAAAGATCCTGATGTTGGGAAAGATTAAAGGCAAAGGGAGAAGAAGGTGACAGAGGATGAGATGGTTAGATAGCATCACTGATTCAATGGGCATAACTTTGAGCAAACTCTGGGAGATAATGGAGGACAGAGGAGCCTGGCATGCTACAGTCCATGGGGTTGCAAAGAGCCAGACAGGACTTAGGAACTGAACAACAACAACAATTTTAAATTTATGTAAATAATTTTAATGCACCTAAGTAAAGTGTTATCCATATGAAATCACTATCTAAAGCAAACATTTCCAGTAATATATATCCAAATCAGTGTTGTACTCCTGCAAGAAAATATATATAGATTACAGTGTCAGACTTTATTTTTTGGGGCTCCAAAATCACTGCAGATGGTGACTGCAGCCATGAAATTAGAAGACGCTTACTCCTTGGAAGAAAAGTTATGTCCAACCTGGATAGCATTTTCAAAAGCAGAGACATTACTTTGCCGACTAAGGTCCGTCTAGTCAAGGCTATGGTTTTTCCTGTGGTCATGTATGGATGTGAGAGTTGGACTATGAAGAAGGCTGAGCGCCGAAGAATTGATGCTTTTGAACTGTAGTGTTGGAGAAGACTCTTGAGAGTCCCTTGGACTGCAAGGAGATCCAACCAGTCCATTCTGAAGGAGATCAGCCCTGGGATTTCTTTGGGAGGAATGATGCTAAAGCTGAAACTCCAGTACTTTGGTCCAAGGATGAGATGGCTGGATGGCATCATGGACTCGATGGACGTGAGTCTGAGTGAACTCCGGGAGATGGAGATGAACAGGGAGGCCTGGCATGCTGCGATTCATGGGGTCGCAAAGAGTCGGACACGATTGAGTGACTGAACTGAACTGGTATGTTATTTATTCAAAAATATGCAAAAGTACTTAATGCAGGCTCTAAGGAAAATTTAAACAAGTAAATTTCTAGAAATATGTTAACAACTTGATCATGGAATGTCTAGTTGGTTGCCTGTAAAGCCTTTTTAAAGTACAATGTTTGTTTCAACATTGTATTTAGAATTTTTGTTATTTCCTTAACTTCATAACTATACTTATTTAACATGTTAGTTCAGGGAGGTACATGGAAAATCAGTAAAATCTTAAATCCCAGTTAGAACTCTGCTGTGAATAGAGATTGATAATAAGCCAAGCTGACTGGCATGGCATATTCTTTTATTCTGCGTGGGTGGCAGTTTCTCATTCTGCTAACATCTGTAATAAAAACAAAGCTACAGGGAAAGTCAGGGATGAAATACGAGAATTTTGAAAGGCACCGTCTTCATCATTCACACAAAAATATGACATGGAGGGAAACCAAATGATAATAGTTAACTACTTCATGCAATTACCAGTGGAGATTTTCTAATACAGGAAGACTAGCTAAAGGTAAATTACAAGTTTATAAAAAGACAGTAGACTGTATTCTTGGCTCACATTACTCACAGGCAGTCTGTAATTCTTATTAACCCTTACATTTTTTGCACTTCAGAATTTCCATACCCACAATGAATTTACAAGGGCTAGTCTCATACGCTGTGAAAAGGCAATTGCACCCCACTCCAGTACTTTTGCCTGGAAAAATCCCGTGGATGGAGGAGCCTAGTGGGCTGCAGTCCATGGGGTCGCAAAGAGTCAGACACGAGTGAGCAACTTCACTTTCACCTTTCACTTTCATGCATTGGAGAAGGAAATAGCAGCCCATTCCAGTGTTCTTGACTGGAGGATGCCAGGGACGGGGGAGCCTGGTGGGCTGCCGTCTATGGGGTCACACAGAGTCGGACACGACTGAAGCGACTGAGCAGCAGCAGCAGTGTCACACGCTAAGTTACCAGTCTTCGTCTTAGGTGTCCTGATATTATTAGTGCGTGTACCATATAGCATGAGAGGTGTGTCTAGTCCGTGCTCTAGAAATCTGACTAGTGCAAACACCTTCTGGGACCATGATAATATCACTGAGATTACTCCAATAGAGATTTTTTTGGATCTTTCTGATGTTAGCTGCTCAAAAGATCTTAGTCAATTCATCAAAGATGTCCTGGAAGATCAGAATGTTGTCACTGGGGATTCTCTGTGGAATATGTCTGGTTCTGTCATTAATTTCTGGAAACCTTGAGACATTTCAATTACAGGCATTCAAATACTTAAGTGTAGTACTTGAAGAACTGACCGTATTAACTATAAAGGACTTCATCAGAGAGATACTGCCAAGAAGAGAGATTTTCACAAATTTCTTTTTTCTTGTTACTTTTCTCCAAACAAGCTTTGCCAGACTGCTTCTGTTTTGTTAAAGCTTACAAAAGTTTACAATTTTTCTTAGGGGTGTGATGGTCAGTGTGATATGTCAAGTGGGCTAAGCTACAATCCCCAGTGATTCAAACAAACATAAATATAGGTGTTGCTATGAAAGTATTCTGTACATATGACTTAAGTGCGATCAGTTGACTTTAGTAAAGGAGATCATCCTAAATAATCTTGGTGGATCTGATCCAATCCATTCAGGAGCCTTTAGAGAGAAGCTGGGGCTCCCTGAAGAAGGAATTTCCACTGGACGCAGCAGTTTTGCTCAATGCCTGAATATTCCATCCTTTCTTTCAAATTTTGGGCTTGCCTATTGGCTCCCAGGTGGCACTAGGGGTAAAGAAGTCACCTACCAATGCATGAGATGCAAGAGACGTGGGTTTGATCCCTGTGTTGAAAAGAAGTTTTGTAAGCTATACAGAATTCTGTATTGTTTATGGCTGGCAAAAAGAGAAGGACATGGAAATGTCTAATATTACAATATCATAAAAGCAAAGGAAGGCACTGCTATTGTTTATATGCACTTTAAAAATACAATGTATGACATAACCAAATATAATTGCTTCATGACAAAAAAAAAAAAGATCCCTTGGAGAAGGAAATGGCAATGCCCTCCAGTATTCTTGCATGGAAAATCCCATGGACAGAGAAGCCTGAAAGGCTTACAGTCCATGGGTTCACAAAAGAGTAGGACATGATTGAGCACACATACACCGTCAGTCCCACAATGAATTTCTAAGCCTGTATCTCCTATTGGCTCTGTTTCTCTGGTTGAACTCTCGCTGACACAAGGGGTAACATCCAGGAAGTTCTGAACCATATTTGGTACACATCTTAGACTACTCAGGATAAAACTCACTCTACCTACTGGGAGTGCTGCATTATTAGAAGCTTCTGCTAGTAATGGTTCACAAAACTACTGTTTATAGACTGAACATATCCGAGGGAACAGGCATCAGTTTCCTCACTTCTGTCTGTGTATGGGTGGCCCCAAACAATAGGACAAGGACAATCTTTTTGAACTAATCTAGGGATTCTTGGAGAAGGAAATGACAGCCCACTCCAATATTCTTGCCTGGGGAATCCCATGGACAGAGGAGCCTGGCAGGCTGCAGTTCATGGGGGTTGCAGAGAGTTGGACATGACTGAGCAACTAAACAACAGGGATTCTTATCTCAGCAAACATCATTTAAACTGGAAAGACAGTGTTTTTTCAGGTGTGACATAGTTTTGCCTTTCATAGCTTTACAAATCAGAAGTATGTACCCTTTCCCGAGGGGAGAGGATGTGCCAGCTTAATTACAAAGTGAATCAAAGCATCATTAGCTTAAGGTCCGTCTGGTCAAGGCTATGGTTTTTCCTGTGGTCATGTATGGATGTGAGAGTTGGACTGTGAAGAAGGCTGAGCACTGAAGAATTGATGCTTTTGAACTGTGGTGTTGGAGAAGACTCTTGAGAGTCCCTTGGACTGCAAGGAGATCCAACCAGTCCATTCTGAAGGAGATCAGCCCTGGGATTTCTTTGGAAGGAATGATGCTAACGCTGAAACTCCAGTACTTTGGTCACCTCATGCGAAGAGTTGACTCATTGGAAAACACTCTGATGCTGGGAGGGCTGGGGGCAGGAGGAGAAGGGGACGACCAAGGATGAGATGGCTGGATGGCATCACGGACTCGATGGACGTGAGTCTGAGTGAACTCCGGGAGGTGATGGACAGGGAGGCCTGTCGTGCTGCGATTCACGGGGTCGCAAAGAGTCGGACACGACTGAGCGACTGAACTGAAGCCATTATTTGCCCATTGTTTCTTCTTTGAGCTTTGGCTACCAAAAAGCTTCAGAATAAAATATTGCTTCCAAATACAGTATATTAGCTCAAATTTGTTTTATTATTTTATGGTCCCTCTATGGCTTTAAATGGGGCTTCCCCAGTAGCTCAGTTGGTAAAAAATCTGCCTAAAATGCAGGAGACCCCAGTTTGATACCTGGGATGGGAAGTTCCCCTGGAGGAGGGCATGGCAACACGTTGTAATATTCTTGCCTGGAGAATCCCTATGGACAGAGGAGCCTGGCAGGCTACAGTCCATGGGGTCATGAAGAGTTGGACATGACTGAGCAACTAAGCACACACACAGCACGGCTTTAAATGTTTTCTTTGATTTAATTGATCACAAAACAGAGCCTGAGTTGAGCATTTGATCTCAGGCTGTCTTTTGAGGAAGACATTCCAGGAAGGAGCAGTGAGGGAGGAGACAAGAGAAGAGGAGGAGGAGTAGAGGGCATTCACAACATCACCATGAAGGTCATGGGGCTCAGTTTATTCACATCCTCATGAGCTTACAGCATGCTCCCTGAAATGCTCCCTGAAGGATGAGAATGGCTCCTTTAATACAGTGAAACAAATCACATATAATCGCTTAGATTATTCCCTGCTTCTGTCCCACACTGATGGAGACTCCTCAGTTATTCTTGCTCTGGATGAGGTTTTGGAGGAGACATTTGAGTGGAAAGCTTTGACACAAGATGCTAAGAGTGCCAGATTATTGTGAATCCTCACTACTTCTGAGGCTTAACTCAGAGGTGGGCTAGTGGAACAGATACAGGGCCCCAGAGACATATGACCCTCAGTCTTATTAGGTGTGTGCCTTTTGCTACAACACTTCTCAGAGTCTTTTGAAAAAGTCTTTTTTCTCAACTGAGAAGAAAATTGTAGACACACACACAGACTCACTACTTTCATGTATACTTGGCTAGTTTGTTCTTATTTTGGGAGTACAGGATTGAATTTGAAGCTATAATTTAAAATAGAAGAAGGAATGCGTTGATGAGAAGTTTTATAAACTGAAAGTGAAATACATAAATACATGAAACTTGCCTGGGTAAATGTTCTTTCAGTAATTGTACTGGAATGGAATTAAGGGCTTTATAGTCTCTGCAGAGGCTCTACATAAATTAATTAAAATCATTGCTTCTTATTTTATGGAAAAAATAGAAGCAACCAGAAGATTCCTTTGAAATCCTTCTTGCACCAACAGTCTACCTATTTACACTCGTGTGTGGCACTAGTGGTAAAGCATACCTGCTTGCTAATGCAGGAAATGTAAGAGATGCAGGTTTGATCCTTGAACTGGGAAGATTCCCTGGAGGAGGAATCCACTGGAGTACCCACTCCAGTACTCTTGTCTAGAGAATCCCATAGACAGAAGAGCCTGGCAGGCTACAGTCCATAGGGTCGCAAAGAGTCAGACAGGACTGAAGCAACTTAGCATACGAGTGACCACATACCCTGCGCTCCATCACTCATGTGGATGAACGGTCTCTGCTCCAGTGAAGGCCAAGCCCCACTCTAGCTGCCTGTCCCCTCCTACCTCCTCGCAGATGTGGCCACATGACTTTCCCTCTTTCTCTTGAATCATTACTTTACAATCAGAAAAAGAAAAAGTAATATTTTCTGTTAAAGGGAAAATCAGAACCAAAAACCTTGGCCTGGTTTTCCCCCTGAATTCACTGCTCCATTTCTCCACTTCTCCTCACTACAGAATTTCCTAGACGATTTTTAGCCATGCTCCCTGCCTGCAGTTTGTCTTTCTTTTTCCTTAAATCCATGACAACCATGTTGCCACTGTCACTCAATTAAAATGACCTCCTTGTCACTAAGTGAAAGATGACTTCTCAGCGATCACCTTGCATGGGCCGTGGTCCCATGAACACAGGGAACAAGCCCTTCCGCCCCCAGCTCCCAGAACACGGCTGCTCCGAGCTTTCCTCCTACTTCTTAGGTCTCTCCTTTCCTCCGGGCTTTTTAAAGTGATAGAAGCTGATTGAAAACAACAAAACTTAAACGCTTCGCAGAAAAACTAGTTGAAGGAATAAACAAGGGGAGGATATGGGATCTGGAACAGTTTAAATAGGGGGATGGACACATTTATGTGGTGATGAAAAATGTGTTTCTGGATCCTCTCAATGTACACAACAGACTTCACTGTCAGCCCCGCTCTGATGCCGGGCCATGTATTCCTACGTGCGACAACAGAATAAGCAGAACACACAGATTAAAATAGTTATAATCAAACAATGCAAATCCATTAAATAATACAATTAATTAAATATGAATTCTTTTATAGCCAATCTATATTTGTAAGAAGCCAACAGATAACACATAAAACAGTGCTCTGGTCTTCTCCGTACTCTCTGTCTTGTAAATTTTTAGCAGGACTCTGATAGAAGTCTAAAAGACAACTTCTGGTTTGGTATCTTGGAGAAGGCAGTTTCAGGCAGCTGGTAGGAACTGCTGGAACCCCGACCACCCTTGGCAGCCCAGGAGCAGTGGCTTTGGCTCCAGAGAGATGATTTATTCATTTCAAAGCCCTCTAGGAAGGGGATTGAAGCTTTGAAAAGGCCACCGTGAGAGAGCTTGAGCCTCTTAGGATTGGCAGTGTTTGCTTGAGTTATAAAATGACAATTTTCTCTAATTAAAAAATAAACCTCCACTCAAGGTGCAAATATAAATACTAAGTGAGTGCATGGTGAGTGACCTTTTGTCTTCAAGAATAAATCATGTGAGTAGGTAAATAAATAAGTAAATAAAAGACAACTTCCCTATAATCAATGAAGAAGGGGTACTTACTTGCCAGGAGAGGAAATAGCACATCAAAGGAAGTAAACCCATCAGTGTGGAGCTTCAGTGGAGATAATAAATTGGGGGTTTCAAAATCTCCAATCCGTGGTCAACTGTTGGGACGAGTGTGGGAAGATAAAGGGTAAGACTTGAAATGCTTAATGAAGTGGGCAGAGTTGCAGGACATAAAAAAAGAAAACATGTACTTGTCTATCTTTTCAGATAGGGGGAAAAATAAGTGTCAGAAACTCTGGAAAGAAGACTAAATTGCTCCAAGAAAAACATATCTAACATTTTGACGAACTTCATGGCAGTTTAATGGGAAAAGAATATCTGAGAAGGGCTCCAGAGGAGAACAAACTTTCCATGAATAAGACGTGTTTGCCACAGTATACCTCTAGCTGTTTCTATATGAATGCCAACAACACATATACATCCTGCAGGCTTATTTTCATTTCACACATTGTTAACCCAAGAGTTATGAAAATTAATTGCCAGGACAGTTACATATGGTCAGGACATCTGCTAAAATACTTCCCCTAAGCAGATTCCGGGAAAAACAATTAAAGAATGCATATGGAAATGTTTGGAGCCATTTTTTATGAGTTTCTAAGTTTAGTTGAACTTCAACAGCTGTCTGGCTAAGGTAAAACATGGCCAAATAATAGTCACATTCACCTATTGACCAGCATCAGCAACTTAAGATTCGAGGCTATGTATTTCTGGGCAAAGATTTCACCCAATTCAAGATCTGTATTGAGGAGGCAATGGCACCCCACTCCGTGCCTGGAAAATCCCATGTGTGGAGGAGCCTGGTAGGCTGCAGTCCATGGGGTCGCTGAGGGTTGGATACGACTAAGTGACTTCACTTTCACTTTTCACTTTCATGCATTGGAGAAGGAAATGGCAACCCACTCCAGTGTTCTTGCCTGGAGAATCCCAGGGACGGGGGAGCCTGGTGGGCTGCCATCTATGGGATCGCACAGAATCAGACACGACTGAAGCGACTTGGCAGCAGCAGCAGGAGCAGCAGCAAGATCTGTTATAAAGGAGGCAGAAAATAACAGGAAGTACTCCAGGGCTGACTTCAGGGTTCAGGAGAGAAACACTTGGTTTGGTGGTGGCAGCTGCAAAGGCCCTTCGACTTCTGAGAATGTTGCCCCAACACACTCACAGGGAATCCAACTGCTTCCCCGAAAGGAAGCGTCTTACTGACTCGGAATATTGAGAAAATTGGACTTGCTTGGAAGCCAGAAGCAGTTTTCCCTCCATGGACACATTCTACCAGACTAAATTTCCCAGACAAAAGTCTTTAATCATTTTATCATGATGCGTAGTTTTTGAGGACATAGCAAACTCAGCATATCATCGGTTCCAAAGATAATTCCCAATGTGAGAAAACACATTATCATTCTTTTGTAGTTACTGAAAACATAGCACTGCATTCCAAAGACTTCAAACAAGAAATGGAACATGTATAAGGAAAATCTGGTGAAAGTGTTATGGGAATCTGTTTTTATAACTTGTTTTTCTAGTGATCTCTGTCTGTCTCCTTTGACCTTCATTTCTTGACAAATGTAGGACTTACTTGTTGCCAAGGCATACAAACTGTTATGCTTTTCAACTCAGGATCCATTTACAATTTTTGGCCTAAAATTCTAAGTAAATATAGACTTTAGGCAGTGATATACATAAATGTTTTCTTGTAAGTTGGTCATATGTATCCTAAGAAAAAAAGAGTATCAGTCTTTGATACTATTCGGAGACAGGATGTTGTGATTGGTTAAGAAAGGATGTGGATACATTTCTTATCTAGGACCAGCCTAACTCAATGCAATGGGCAGCCTAACTCAATGCAATGTTTCCTAAGACCATCTGTTCCTGGATAGAGAGAGACAGTGATTGAGGGATTCTTTATCTCTAGTGGGATGCACATAAAGTTTTTACTACTGTGCCGAAGCCAGCAACAGACCTGAGTAAATACATGTTTTTTGTTCTCTTTCCATTGTTCCTTGTGTTCTGCCTTTGATCCCAAAGATAAAGCACCACTGAGCCTTAAATAAAACATACAAAGAGACTGGGAAACAAGTGGGAATACATGAAGAATAGGACATTTGATCTCTTTACAAATAATTAAATAAATAAGTAACCCCGAGGATTGGACTTCCTAAGTCCTTGATACATTGCAGAAATATCCCGTTGTGATTAGTATGAGGAGGGGATGGTATACGGAACCACTGCCAAGCTTAAAGTCATAAAAGTTATGGAATGTAGGATCTGGAAGGCATCTCAGAGATTGCATGTGCTCAGTCACTCAGTCATGTCTGACTCTTTGCGACCCCATGGATTGTAGCCCACCAGACTCCTCTGTCCATGGGATTTTCCAGGCAAGAATACTGGAGTGGGGATCTTTCCCATTTCCAGGGGATCTTCTTGACTCAAGGATAGAGCCCACGTCTCCTGCATCTCCTGCATTGGCAAGTGGATTCTTTACCACTGGCCACCTGAGAAGTCCCATCTCAGAGACTACTAATTACATAAAATTCTCCTTTTACACATTTAAAAAGGAGTTCAGAGAGGTGTCATAACTTATTCAGATAGGCAGCTAATGAGCAGCAAGATTAAACCTAGTATATCTAGTGTCAAGTCCAGGGCTTTTCCTTTTGGAAAAGCTTATGAAAATTTACTAAAAATCTTTCAAATCTGTTATCGGCCATCTTTCGACGGAGGAGCCTGGAAGGCTGTAGTCCATGGGGTTGCTGAGGGTTGGACACGACTAAGTGACTTCACTTTCACTTTTCACTTTCAGGCATAGGAGAAGGAAATGGCAACCTTCTCCAGTGTTCTTACCTGGAGAATCCCAGGGACGGCGGAGCCTGGTGGGCTGCCGTCTATGGGGTCGCACAGAGTCAGACACGACTGAAGCGACTTAGCAGCAGCAGCAGCAGCAGCCATCTTTGGAGCAGGCTCCATGACACTGAAAATTATAATAAATTCTCCCGTTATGTCCACACAATGGACTCTGAACCAGCTCTTACTCAGGGTGAATCTCAGCAGGTTTGTGAAGGATATCAGACCCTCTTAGTCCATATTCCTGGCTCTAAATTTGAGGTGAAAAAGGAGAAGAAAATGTTAAGGAGATAGAATTGACTGATCTTTTCCAGCTCATAGGGAGCAAGAACTAGAACCTTTTCTCTAGTGGAATATCAGCCAAACTGGATTTGAGATTAGCCACATGAAAGAGCTAATTGTGGCTGACAATGTAACCTACTGAATGTGACACCATGACTTAAGAATGGTGGTTTAGATACACTCATTAAGCATAGATTCTGGCTATGTATTTACAATATACAGAATACTGAAGAAGAATATGACAAACCATGTTATCACTGTCTATAGCAGGATGTACATCATTCTGACATTTGGAAATTTATAGCAGTATCCACAATTAATAAAGTTTATATATCTGTGCGTGACAACAAATTTTCTATTTTATTTAAATTGTCTATTTTGTTGGCATAAAGTTATAGTCTTCTCTTATAATACCTTCTGTAGGATAAGAATTGATTCCCCTCTTTCATTCCTGATTTTGATAATTCATTATCTCTCAGATATCTTTTCTTTATTAGTAATTTAAGTTCTTGTTTACATAGAGCATATTTTGCAGGATTTCATTCCTTTTGCTTATGTATTAACATATAGTCTACCCTGAGGGTTCTCTTCTCATATTCTTAACAGGAGTTAAGAATATGTATTCTTAACTTAAGAATGTGTATTCTCCAGTCATTTCATGATGTGTTATATATATGTCAATAGAGTTCACAAGTCTATAGCTTAACTTTGTTTTTCATTGTGCTAATTATTAAATCAGTTCAGTATAAGTTCAGTTCAGTCATGCAGTCGTGTCCGACTCTGCAACCCCATGAAACACAGCATGCCAGGCCTCCTTGTCCATCACCAACTCCCGGAGTTCACTCACACTTAGGTCCATCGAGTCCGTGATGCCATCCAGCCATCTCATCCTCTGTTGTCCCCTTCTCCTCCTGCCCCCAATCCCTCCCAGCATCAGAGTCTTTTCCAATGAGTCAACTCTTCACATGAGGTGGCCAAAGTACTGCAGTTTCAGCTTTAGCATCATTTCTTCCAAAGAAATCCCAGGGCTGATCTCCTTCAGAATGGACTGGTTGGATCTCTTTGCAGTCCAAGGGACTCTCAAGAGTCTTCTCCAACACCACAGTTCAAAAGCATCAATTCTTCGGCGCTCAGCCTTCTTCACAGTTCAATTCTCACATCCATACATGACCACAGGAAAAACCATAGCCTTGACTAGACGGACCTTAGTTGGCAAAGGAATGTCTCTGCTTTTGAATATGCTATTATTAAATAGAACTACTGAAATCTCAATCTATATATTTTTTGTCTATTTCTTCTTTGAATGTTAAGGTTTTGCTTCTTGTATATTGTGGCTCTCTTTTGAAGCGTGTGTGTGTGTGTGCGCGTGTGCATGTGTGCTCAATCGTGTTTGACTCTTTGTGACCCCATGAGAATTTTCCAACCCCATGAAAATTTTCCAGGCAAGAATGCTGGAGTGGGTTGCCATTTCCCATTCCTGGGGATCTTCCTGATGCAGGGATGGAAGTTGAGTCTCTTGCATCTCCTGCATTGGCAGGTGGATTCTTTACTACTGTGCTACCTGGGAAGCCCAAAACATTGCCTTCTCTGCCCTGCTGGGATTTTGAAGTGTATATTTACTTTTATCGTTGTTACAGTTGTTATATCTTCCTGGTATGTTGATCCTTTTAGTACTAAAACATGGATCTCTCTTTATCTAGAACTATTTCTTGTCTTAAAGTCTATTTTGACTGATATTAATGTGGCTATTCTGGCTCTTTTATGGGTATTGCTGCATGATATATATTTTTCCATTCTTTTGCTTCAGCCAATCTGTATCTTTGAACTTAAATTTGTCTCTCATAGACAGCAGTAACCACATCTCTGTCTGTTGATTGGAGTGTTTATTTACATGTGTTTCACTTATCAATATAGTTGGATTAATGCCTGTCAGTTTACTCTTTGCTTCTGTCTAATGTCTTTAATATTCCTTTCTCCTTACTGCCTTTTTTGTGTTAAAAATATTTCAGTGTATCAACTTTCTCCTCAGCAGACTGTTTTAGCTATAGTTTTTGAATTATTTTCTTAGTGGTTTGCATTTCAAACATCATAATCGACTTCAGAGTAATGCCATGCTGTGCTAAGTCACTTCAGTCGTGTCCAACTCTGTGAGACCCTATGGACTGTAGCCCACCAGGTTCCTCTGTCCATGGGAGTTTCTAGGCAGAAATACTGGAGTGGGTTGCCATGCCCTCCTCCAGGGGATCTACCTGACACAGGGACCGAACCTGGGTCTCATAAATCTCCTGCTTTGGCAGGTGGGTTCTTTATCACTACCACCACCTGGGAAGCCCATCAGTGTGATACCTAATTCCCATAGAATATAATACCTCCAAAGAGTTTAATTTAAAATTATGACAAATCAACTCTATTTAGTAAAAGTTATGACTCTAAATATCTATTGTCATTATATAAGTTAATTAGCAAAAATTCTACTGTTAGACTTAATTCAGGATCCAAGGAAAACACTGATAGATTCCCATCCCCCATTCCTGCCCTACAATCTACACATGCCATTCCATCCCTGATGTTATGGGCGGGTTGCACACTCAGGATGCTTGAAATGGAGAATCTCCCACATGGATTTTCTTATGGCAGGACCTGCCTCCTATTCTCTGTCTTCTGTCTTTGAGAATATGCAGGACAAGAAATTGTAGCCATGTTATGTTCTATCTGACAAACTCACATGAGGGCACAGATTTCCTTGGTTTTGTTGTTGTTTTTTGTTGTTTTTTTTTTTTTTTTTCACTTGAACCATCCCCTTTCCCCTCACCATCAATCCCTTTTCTTTTTTCTCTCAAGTATCCTTTGGAATCACTTTTCTAATTAGTCTCAATACACATCAGGCAGGGAAGGTCCTAGACTTTTAACCAACTCCAGGAACAGTATACCAGAAAGGAGGAGCTATTTGGTGGGCTGGTGATTCCATCATAACAATACTTTTATCACCAATGGGCTGTGAGAATTCTTTCAAATCTGAATGAGTAAAGTATAAATATTCCCAGGCACCATTTCAAAAGCATCTCCTTACTTGGTGCTTATCCTTTCAATATTTCACTATCATTTTTCATTATAATTCTAGGAAACCATTTGGGTAAAACAGGATGTTTATAGAAAGTCCTCTTGCCTTTACCCAATAAGGCTTTTGGAGTCATAGACATAATAATGCCATGAACTTGGACAGTGCCCTTATACCAAAGAATGCTGCACGCTTTCACTAGCTGAGTGCCAACTCACCAGTCTGCCTGGAATTTCTGTTACCAGGCCCCTATTTATTTTCTTTGATTTTTCTTTACCATAAAATAAAGATAGAAAACTGAGATGTCAATGTGCATATAGTTTATATTAGTAAATGCTGAGTTCTTTCTCTTTTGTTTTAAAAATCCTCCCAACCTCTTCTCAGATTATTATATGATGCTTTTCTCCAAATGTTTTAATGAGTCATTAAAACAGAATGGTAAATTGCAAAAATGATTATATATATAGCTTTCAATGTCTACCCTATTGTTAGTGTCTTGCCTAACTATAATACAACATCAACATCAGAAATCGACAGATACAATCCAAAAACCTTATTTTTATATTTCCAGTCATAAATGTACTTCTGTATATGTTAGTGTGTGTACCTGTATTTTTCTGCTGTTTTATTATATGTGCAGCTCTATGTAACCATTAATAAAATGTAGATACTTAACTATATCATTGCCACAAGATTCCTTTGTCCTCCTCTTTTATAGCCACTTTCAGGCCATCCTGATACCCCTGCCTAACTCCTTTTCTTACTTTTGAATAGTATTCCATAAAGAAATCAACCCTGAATATTCTTTGGAAGGACTGTTGCTGAAGCTCTAATGCTTTGGCCACCTGATGCAAAGAGTTGACTCACTGGAAAAGATCCTGATGCTGGAAAAGAAAGATTGAGAGCAGGAAGAGAAAGGGGGAGCCGTGGACGAGATGGTTAGATGGCATCTTCAACTCAATGGACAAACTCTGAGCAAACTTTGAGCAAACTCTGGGAGATGGCGGAGGAAAGAGGAGCCTGGCGTGCTGCAGGCCACGGGGTTGCAAAAAGTTGAACATGACCGAATCACTGAACAACAACAGCAATAATCCTTGATTTAAATGTATCCACTGAAGGACCATCTGAGGGTTTCCGAGTTCTTGGTCATTAGGGTGAAAAAAAGTTGCTATTAACTTTCATGTATACACTTTTGCATAAACTTTTTAAGAGTTTTCTCTATGATACATGTCCCAGTCTTGTTATTTTTCATATTTCTTATTTTTAGTATTGAAAGTAACTGCCAAACTTTTTTTTCAGTGGCTGCACCACTTTACACTCTTGAAGGCAATGAATGAATAATACAGTTTCTTTGTCCATTCTCCAACATTTAAGGTTAACATTAAAAAAAAATAGCTATTCTGATAGGTGTATTGTGGTATTTCCTTTCAGTTTTAACTTGCATTTCTCTAATGACTAAGATTGATAATTACAATGTTGATGATGATAATATTTTTCAGAGCTTCTTCTTTGAGAACTGCTGGTAAACTCTGCTTTTTTCATGCTCAGATTTGAACCCTGAAATAATGTTGAATACCTTTTCATGTGCTTATTTTTCATCTGTATATTCTCTTTAGTTAAATGTCTATATGTACCTTTTGCTCATTATTTGCTTTTCGATTAATGCTGAGTTTTCAAAGTTCTTCATATATTCTAAACACAAGTCCTTTTATGTATGTGTAATTTGCAAATATTTTCCAATCTCATAATTTGCCTTTTCATGCTATTAATAGACTTTCACAGTACAAATTTTTAACTTTGATGAACTTCAATCTATCAATATTTCCTTTAATTTATTTTTATTGAAGCATGGTTGATTTATAATATGTTAATTTGTGCTATATAGCAAAATTATTCAGTTATACACATATATACATTCTTGTTTTTTTTTTTTTTATTATGGTTTATCCCAGGATATTGAATCTAGTTCTCTTTGCTATACAGCAGGATCTTATTGTTTACTTTAGTGTAACCTCTGAGAGCTCTTTGCCTAATAATAGGTCCTAAGAATTTTCTCCCATGGTTGTTTTTAGAAGTTTTTATAGTTTTCTGTTGCATATTTAAGTTCATGATCTATTTTTGAGATAATATTTTTTATAAAATGTGAGTTGTAGGTTAGGCTCACATTTTCCTTATAGATTTTTCCATTGCTTCAACATCATTTATAGAAAAACCAATCCCTTCTTCACTTGCTTTTGCTTTTTGTCAAAAATTAATTGAACATATATGTGTGGATGATACATTTCTATTCAATCAATGTCTCTATCCCTTGACCAGTAGCACACTGTCTTGATGACGGCAATCTTAACATTGGAAAGACTGATCACTTTCCCTTTATTCTTTTCCAAAATTGCTTTGGCTATGTAGGGATATGCAATTTTAAAGAAAGTATGCATATTCTACTGATACTTAAAGTTAACAACAGAAATGCTGACTTGTAGTCATATGCATAGTATCAAGAAATATCACACTTTCAGTTTAAAAAAATTGATATATATAATCTAAGAAAGAAATTTTAAGACTATTCTTCCATTTCTAAGAATTTATTGTAAGCAAATAATCAGAAAATTGTACTAAATTGTACACCTAACAATTTAAATTGCAGTAGTACTTGTAATAGCCCACATTTTGAACCAAATGCTACAGATCAGAGTTATTCAAAGTATGGTCCACTTTCAATTTCAGTAATCGTATTGTTCATCTCTGTTTATTGCTTCTTTCTAGGTCCTTGTTAAATGTATTGGTTGATTCTTTCATTTTCTCCATTTTATTTTTGAGGTTTTGGATCATCTTTACTATCACTGCTCTGACTTCTTCATTGTTGTTGTTCATTTTCTCAGTCGAGTCCGACTCTTTGTGACCCCATGGACTGCAGCACGCCAGGCTTCCTCATCCTTCACTATCTCCAGGAATTTGCTCAAATTCATGTCCATTGAGTTGGTGTTGCCATCCAATCATCTCATCCTCTGTCATCCCCTTCTCAACTTGCCCTCAATCTTTTCCAGCATCAGGGTCTTTTCCACTGAGTCAGCTCTTCACATCAGGTGATCAAAGTATTAGAGCTTCAGCTTCAGCATCAGTCCTTTCAGTGAATATTCAGGGTTGATTTCCTTTGGGATTGACTGATTTGATCTCCTTGAAGTCCAAAGGACTCTCAAGAGTTTTCTCCAGCACCACAATTTGAAAACATCAATTCTTTGGCACTTAGCCTTTCTTATGGTCCAAGTCTTATATTTGTACATGAGTACTGGAAAAACCAATTTCTCCTAATCATGGTCTCCACTAAAGATACGTTTCCAAAATGCCCTTCAAGGGATGACTGAAACAATATGGATGTGCTGCTGCTACTGTTGATGCTAAGTAGCTTCAGTCGTGTCCAACTCTGTGAGACCCCATAGATAGCAGCCCACCAGGCTTCCCCATCCCTTGGATTCTCCAGGCAAGAACGCTGGAGTGGGTTGCCATTTCCTTCTCCAATGCATGAAAGTGAAAAGTGAAAGTGAAGTTGCTTAGTCATGTCCGACT
Organism: Cephalophus harveyi; assembly: GCA_006410635.1. NCBI lineage: Eukaryota > Metazoa > Chordata > Mammalia > Artiodactyla > Bovidae > Cephalophus > Cephalophus harveyi. The sequence continues at coordinate 27,447 of SJYT01063823.1, forward strand.
CTTAGCGACCCCATGGACTGTAGCCCACCAGGCTCCTCCATCCGTGGGATTTCCCAGGCAAGAGTACTGGAGTGGGTTGCCATTTCTAGATGGCCACAAATGCATTCCTCATTTTCCTTTGCACAGCACTTTTAAAAGATTTAGCTAAACACCAAGGGAGGGCAACTGGAATATAAATATAAGTGAAAAAAAGTACAAAAATAGTTCAGCTGACCCAACAGAAGAGTTCTGATCCCACTTCAGCCAGCTCTTGGCTCAGATAGCAAACTCCAGCCCTAGAGCCTTGTACGCACCATGTCATAGGCTCTTTGCTCTTTAGGTCTCAAGTCAACTCCCCCAGGAGAGTACCTCCTCTCAGTCCCACTGTCACCTCCATGGTCAAAGAGAAACACTCTCATGCCATGCATAGCAGAAGAGGGCTCAAAAACTACTTAAGAGATAAATGAATGGATAAACCTTACCAGTCAACCTTGAACCTGTCCTTTCAGCTCTGGATTCTGATCTGAAGATACACCACTCTTACTGATTACTGACACCAAATGATTTCTTCCTCCAGTGAGATACTTCTGCCCCTTAATTACTAGGGTGTGGCTTCATCTCCAGATTCATCTGATTAACAAACTGTTTTTCAATTCTATTGAGATGTAATGTTTACATCTCTCCTGAGATGTAACAATGTGTAAGTTTAAAGTGTATAACTGACCATCTGATACATGATTTGACATTGCCAAAAGATTATGGCGATAGTTGGTTTAATTAACCAACACCTAAACATGAAATTAAAAGACGCTTACTCCTTGGAAGGAAAGTTATGACCAATTTAGATAGCATATTTAAAAGCAGAGACATTCCTTTGCCAACTAAGGTCCATCTAGTCAAGGCTATGGTTTTCCAGTAGTCATGTATGGATGTGAGAGTTGGACTGTGAAGAAGGCTGAGCGCCGAAGAATTGATGCTTTTGAACTGTGGTGTTGGAGAAGACTCTTGAGAGTCCCTTGGACTGCAAGGAGATCCAACCAGTCCATTCTGAAGGAGATCAGCCCTGGGATTTCTTTGGAAGGAATGATACACACACACACATATATCTCCACATCTTCTTTATCCATTCCTCTATGGAGTGGATGTTGATGGACATTTAGGTTGCTTCCATGTCCTGGCTATTGTAAATAGTGCTACAATGAATATTGGGCTGCATGTGTCTTTTCAGGCTATGTTTTTCTCAGTATATATGCCTAGGAGTGGTATTGCAGGGTCATATGGTAGCTCTATTTTTAGTTTTTTAAGAAACCTCCATACCATTCTCTATAGTGGCTATACCAATTTCCATTCCTACCAACAGTGCAGGATTCCCTTCTCTCCATACCCTCTCCATCATTTGTTGTTTGTGGAATTTTTTATAATAGCCATTCTGACCAGTGTGAGCTTTTATCCCATGGTAGTTTTGATTTCTGTTTCTCTAATAGCTATCGATGTTGAACATTTTTTCATGTGCTTATTGGCCATCTATATATTCTCTTTAGAGAAATGTCTGTTCAGGTCTTCTGCCCATTTTCTGAATGGATTTTGTTTGTTTTAATACTTTTTAGTGTCATAAACTGTTTGTAACTTTTGGAGACTAATCCCTTATCTGCCACATAATTTGCAAATATTTTCTCACCATCTGAAAGTTGTCTTTTGTTTATTGTTTCCTTTGCTGTGCAACAGTTTTTGAGTTTAAGTAGGTCCCATTTGCTTATTTTTGCTTTATTTCCATTATCCTGGGAGATAGATTTAAAAAGATGTTTCTGTGATTTATATTGACACTCATTTTATTCGTCACAGAAGTAAAAAAGCATTGCAGAGTGGAAATTCTTCAAAAAATTATCCGTTACCACAGTTAGTTTAACAAGTAGCGATTAACCAGTGCTTCCTAGGCTGTATCATTTCACAGCACAGACGAAACAAAGACTGATAATATTTGCATGGGACACTGGAGTAAAATCAGGGGTATTTAAGAGCTTTCTGGCTGGGATTGAGTGAAAATGTTATTACTTTTATACCACATACTTATGATAAGAAAAGCATAATTCAAAACAGTTCAGTTCAGTTCAGTTGCTCAGTTGTGTCCGACTCTTTGTGACCCCATGAATTGCAGCATGCCAGGCCTTCCTGTCCATCACCAACTCCCGGAGTTCAGTCAAACTCAGGTCCATCGAGTCGGTGATGCCATCCAGCCATCTCATCCTCTGTCGTCCCCTTCTCATCCTGCCCCCAACCCCTCCCAGCATCAGAGTCTTTTCCAATGAGTCAACTCTTCGCATGAGGTGGCCAAAGTATTGGAGTTTCAACTTCAGCATCAGTCCTCCCAATGAACAGCCAGGACTGATTGCCTTTAGGATGGACGTTGGATCTCCTTGCAGTCCAGGGGACTCTCAAGAGTCTTCTCCAACACCACAGTTCAAAAGCATCAGTTCAAAACAAGGAAGGTAGTAATTGCTGAGCCAAATAAAATACTTTCTAATTTGTTTAAGTTAGAATTTTTAAATTTGAATTTGAACTTATCCTTGTGAAGGTGATTCTTTGCATCAGGACATGAGAGATGAATTTATATTTAAGGAGTCAAACACATTTTCCTTTCAATCCCTCAACAAGTGACACTTAGAAATTTCTTGCTTAAGAATGCTAATGATTTTTAACCCAATTAGACTGTTTTCATATCAAGCATTTCAAAATATTGCTGCTGCTGCTAAGTTGCTTCAGTTGTGTCTGACTGTGTGCAACCCCATAGACAGCAGCCCACCAGGCTTCTCCATCCCTGGGATTCTCCAGGCAAGAATGAATGCGCTAACTTGCAGAATAAGCAGGTATTGTTAGAGCAGTTGTGCTGCAGTTCCCTGAACCCAATGCTCAAAAGTCTCATTGAGAGGAAATGGACAGAATTTCCTGATATGTGGAGCCAGAAATAAAGGATGGTACCTGGAGCTACCATTGCCAGGTTAACGCACCTGGCCTCCCTTCCATTTGATCGCATCTTGCCACATGTTCCTGGGTACCTGGAATACAAACTCCTTCAACAGGTCTCATGAGCTTGGGTTCACAATGGGTGACCATGGTGAACTCAGCAGGAGACAGCTGAGAGCACCTCCTTGACCTTTGCACCATGATGTAATGGGACAGCACATGCTCAGGTCACTCATTCTGCTCCCAGCCTGCAAACCACAGACTGCCTCATTAATCACTGCCCTCCTCAGAGGAGCATCAGACAGGGAGAGGCAACAGAATCCAGTTCTTCCCCGCTCTCTTGGGCACTGCCCAACTACTGCAAGGGCAGACCGGATCAACATCTCCTGGCTCATCATTTCATATCTCTGCGCATCTGTTTGGAAGCTCTGCACTAGGCTCTATGCTCTTTACACAGAAAAAAATCTCCACTCTGCTCACTGCAGAACCACAATGTTCAGCACGGTTGTCTATTACATAGCAGATACTCAATAAAAACTTATAGAATGATGAATCTCCATCAGTACATGACTGGTTAAATAAGCATGATCTTTCCATGCAGTGAAATACTATGCAACCTCTACAATGAATGAAGTATGTCTTCCAGGAAATAGTCAGTGAATAGTACTGGGTGCAAAAACGAAGCTGCCAAATAGTATGTTTAATATAACCCAATATACATCAATTATATATGAGTTTGTTTACACATATGGAAATATTATGAATTGAACACAGATTTTAAATTTGGTCCTGTTTTAATTTTTAAAATTCTTTCCTGTTGTTTTTCTTTAGTCTTTTCACAAATACTTATGTGAGACACTGCCGCACAGAGCATTAAAGGTGAAGAATTATGGTTCCCGCAAGAGAAAACAGAAATTGAAGAGCCAGTCCAAAGACTGAGCTTTGTTCTCTTTCTTTTTGGTTGGTCACGTTGTGTCTGAATTGAGCAAATACACAGTATAAGAGTCTGTATTTTCCACAGGTCTCCCACTTTATCTTGTTTGTGCCTCAAAATTATGACTCGTTGTTACTTCTTCTTGCCCCAAGGATGGTACATTTTTCCAACCTTATGCAAAAGTCCTTCCTTTTAAAGTTTTTCTGGGAGGACCCATGAGGGAGTCTAATCAATGCATGTCTTTGGGTATCGCTGCCACTCTCCCCTCTTCTCTCAGGCATCGTCACTCATCCTGACTTTATAGAGCTCCATAGAAGCCTCAAGTGATGGGATAACAACTGTGTTCCTTAGTAAGGCAGTTTACACTCTCTTACCTTATGGAAGTTATATTAAAATTGTTTTCATGGCTTTTACTTGATTGTTACTTTCTTAAATCACAAGAATAAGCCAGAAACAAATTCAAATAAGAGAAATTATGTGTTTTTAGACTCTATGTGTATGGTTAAAGCTTGATTAAAAGGAACTCCTGCTCCACCTGACTCCCTGCTAATAATATTAGGATTCACATGCATGCTAAGTCAGTCGTATCCAACTCTTTGCAACCCCATGGACTGTAGCCCACTAGGCTCCCCTGTCCATGGGATTCTCCAGGCAAGAATACTGGAGTGGGTTGCTGTGCCTTCCCCTCCTCCAACAAGGGATTGAGCCTGCGTGTCTTACCTGTTTCTTACATTGGCAGGTGGTTTCTTTACCACTAGCGCCACCTGGGCAGCCCAGTATTTGGATATTATGGCCTAAATGGTCCCCTTTGTTCCATGCAAATAGACCTCTAGCTTCCCATGTCAAGGGCTTCCCAGGTGTTTCTAGTGGTAAAGAACCCTCCGACCAATGCAGAAGACAGAGGAGATACAGATTCGATCCCTGGGTCCAAGATCCCCTGGAGGAAGGCATGGCAACCACTCCTCTTTCTTGCCTGGAGAATCCTCATGAACAGAGGAGCCTGGCTAGCTACAGTCCATGGGGTCACAAAGGCAGGACACAACTGAAGCGACTTAGCATGCATTCATCGTTCCCAAGCCAAGAGGCTCCCTGACGTGCCTAGACATTACTTAAAACTTAAACCTCGGGTGTAGAATGCATGCATGCTAAGCCACTTCAGTCATGTCTGACTCTTTGCAACCCAATGGACTATAGGCAGCCAGGCTCGTCTGTCCATGGGGATTCTCCAGGCAAGAATACTGGACTGGTTTGCCACGCCCTCCTCCAGGGCATCTTCCCTACCCAGGGATGGAACCTGTGTCTACTCCATCTCCTGCATTGGCAGGAGGGTTCTTTACCACTAGCGCCACCTGGGAAATAAGCTAAAAGGCAGAAAGGCAAATGATATACCCAAAGACACACAGCCAGTGATGGAGTTTAGGCAATCATAACCTACTGTGTTGTTTATCCCACTTGTGACATTTTTTAAACTTACAAAATGATAATAGGATATACAGTGTTAAGTATGCAAGTCCTCAAAATTATGACTCCTTGTTACTTCTTCTTGCCCCAAGGATGGTACATTTTTCCAACCTTATGCAAAAGTCCTTCCTTTTAAAGTTTTTCTGGGAGGACCCATGAGGGAGTCTAATCAATGCATGTCTTTGGGTATCGCTGCCACTCTCCCCTCTTCTGTCAGGCATCGTCACTCATCCTGACTTTATAGAGCTCCATAGAAGCCTCAAGTGATGGGATAACAACTGTGTTCCTTAGTAAGGCAGTTTACACTCTCTTACCTTATGGAAGTTATATTAAAATTGTTTTCATGGCTTTTACTTGATTGTTACTTTCTTAAATCACAAGAATAAGCCAGAAACAAATTCAAATAAGAGAAATTATGTGTTTTTAGACTCTATGTGTATGGTTAAAGCTTGATTAAAAGGAACTCCTGCTCCACCTGACTCCCTGCTAATAATATTAGGATTCACATGCATGCTAAGTCAGTCGTATCCAACTCTTTGCAACCCCATGGACTGTAGCCCACTAGGCTCCCCTGTCCATGGGATTCTCCAGGCAAGAATACTGGAGTGGGTTGCTGTGCCTTCCCCTCCTCCAACAAGGGATTGAGCCTGCGTTTCTTACCTGTTTCTTACATTGGCAGGTGGTTTCTTTACCACTAGCGCCACCTGGGCAGCCCAGTATTTGGATATTATGGCCTAAATGGTCCCCTTTGTTCCATGCAAATAGACCTCTAGCTTCCCATGTCAAGGGCTTCCCAGGTGTTTCTAGTGGTAAAGAACCCTCCGACCAATGCAGAAGACAGAGGAGATACAGATTCGATCCCTGGGTCCAAGATCCCCTGGAGGAAGGCATGGCAACCACTCCTCTTTCTTGCCTGGAGAATCCTCATGAACAGAGGAGCCTGGCTAGCTACAGTCCATGGGGTCACAAAGGCAGGACACAACTGAAGCGACTTAGCATGCATTCATCGTTCCCAAGCCAAGAGGCTCCCTGACGTGCCTAGACATTACTTAAAACTTAAACCTCGGGTGTAGAATGCATGCATGCTAAGCCACTTCAGTCATGTCTGACTCTTTGCAACCCAATGGACTATAGGCAGCCAGGCTCGTCTGTCCATGGGGATTCTCCAGGCAAGAATACTGGACTGGTTTGCCACGCCCTCCTCCAGGGCATCTTCCCTACCCAGGGATGGAACCTGTGTCTACTCCATCTCCTGCATTGGCAGGAGGGTTCTTTACCACTAGCGCCACCTGGGAAATAAGCTAAAAGGCAGAAAGGCAAATGATATACCCAAAGACACACAGCCAGTGATGGAGTTTAGGCAATCATAACCTACTGTGTTGTTTATCCCACTTGTGACATTTTTTAAACTTACAAAATGATAATAGGATATACAGTGTTAAGTATGCAAGCAAACTTCAAATACAGTGCAGTTCAGTCGCTCAGACACGTCCGACTCTTTGTGACCCCATGGACTGCAGCATGCCAGGCCTCCCTGGCCATCACCAACTCCAGGAGCCTACTCAAACTTATGACATCATGTCGGTGATGCCATCCAACCATCTCACTCTGTCGTCCCCTTCTCCTCCCACCTGCAAACTTTCCCAGCATCAGGGTCTTTTCCGATGACTCACTTCTTCACCTCAGATGGCCAAAATATTGGAGTTTCAGCTTCAACATCAGTCTTTCCAATGAATGTTTAAGATTGATTTCCTTTAGGATGGACTGGTTGGATCTCCTCGCAGTCCAAGGGACGTTCGAGAGTATTAAAGCATCAATTCTTCAGCACTCAGCTTTCTTTATAGTCCAATTCTCACATCCATACAAGACTACTGGAAAAACCATAGCTTTGACTAGATGAACCTTCATTGGCAAAGCAATGTCTCTGCTTTTTAACATGCTGTCTAGGTTGGTCAGAACTTTTCTTCCAAGGAGTAAGCGTCTTCTAATTTCATGGCTGCAGTCACCATCAGCAGTGATTTTGGAGCCTCCCAAAATAAAGTTTGTCACTGTTTCCAATGTTACTCCATCTATTTGCCATGAAGTGATGGGACCAGTTACCATGATCTTAGTTTTCACAGCATCATCTTTTAGGATTTGAAACAGTTCAGCTGGAATTCCATCACCTCCACTAGCTTTTTCATAGTGATGCTTCCTAAGGCCCACTTGACTTTGCATTCCAGGATGTCTGGCTCTAGGTGAGTGGTCACACCATTGTGATTCTCTGGGCCTTGAAGATCTTTTTTATTTATAATTCTTCTGTGTATTTTTGCCACCTCTTCTTAGTATCTTCTGCTTTTGTTAGGTCCATACCATTTCTGTCCTTTATTATGCCCATCTTTGCATGAAATGTTCCCTTGGTATCTCTAATTTTCTTGAAGAGGTCTCTAGTCTTTCCCATTCTGTTGTTTTCCTGTATTTCTTTGCACTGATCACTGAGGAAGGCTTTCTTATCTCTCCTTGCTATTCTTTGGAACTCTGCATTCAAATGGGTATATCTTTCCTTGTGTCCTTTGCTTTTTGCTTCTCTTCTTTTCACAGCTATTTGTAAGGCCTCCCCAGACAGCCATTTTGCTGTTTTGCATTCCTTTTTCTTGGGGATGGTTATGATCCCTATCTCCTATACAATGTCATGAACCTGTATCTATAGTTTTTCAGGCAATCTGTCTATCAGATCTAGTCCCTTAAATCTATTTCTCACTTCCACTGTATAAGCGTAATGGATTTGACTTAGGTCATACCTGAATGGTCTAGCGGTTTTCATTACTTTCTTCAATTTAAGTCTGAATTTGGCAATAAGGAGTTCATGTTCTGAGCCACAGTCAGCTCCCAGTCTTGTTTTTGCTGACTGTATAGAACTTCTCCATCTTTGGCTGCAAAGAATATAATCAATCTGATTTTGGTATTGACCATCTGGTGATGTTCATGTGTAGAGTCTTCTCTTGTGTTGTTGGAAGATGGTGTTCGCTGTGACCAGTGTGTTCTCTTAGCAAAACTCTGTTAGCCTTTGCCTTGCTTCATTCTGTACTCCAAGGCCAAATTTGCCTGTTACCCCAGGTGTTTCTTGACTTGCTACTTTTGCATTCCAGTCCCCTATAATGAAAAGGACAGCTTTTTTTTTTGGTGTTTCAAATACAGCCTTTTTGAAATAAAATGAATCTCACTCACTTCTTCGCCTCAGGTGGCCATTTTGAAATAGGACAAAGACTATTCAGAATAGGACAAAGTCCACATTTTCAATAGGACAAACATGAACGTTTCTAACAATAATTTTTCTACAAAAGCAGATCACATACATTATTCAAATAGCTCCCCATTCCATTCCCTGAAATGGATTTAGTGAAGATAAATAATTGTGGTTATTTTTTCCAGACTTTTGAATTTTAAAAAATGTAACTTTTTTAGTATAAAAGAAAATTGAGACAATTCAGATAAGTATGAACACATAAAAAGCTTGTATAATCCCATCACGCAAAGCTAATGACCATGAACATTTCATAAGGTGTTTCTGTCAATTGGTTCTTTATACAGTTTTAATTGATAATAAATCATTAGCATTTTCTTGTATCATGAAGCATTTTCTAAACATGATCAAAAGTGCAATTTTTTTTGAGAATGCTATTTTTTTAATTATTTTCCAGAAAGATATCTATCTATTTCTTTGCAAATACATTTTCTCAGATAGCTTATCAATTTTAGGCCTTTTAGAATGTAGACTATATTAATTTTCATTCCCAGGCTTGAATAAGGTAAATATTTACATAGCTTTTCAACTAATCCTTTTAAGTGGTTTTATTTATTTATTTATTTTTGGTTTATTACATTTCCTTTCTCAATTTGTAATTTTATTCTGTAGCATGCTGTGAAGTAAGGGTCTCCCCCCCTTTTTTTTTTTCTAAATTGTTAACCAGATTTCTCAGGCTTATTTGTTTAATAATCTAGTGTTTACTTAATACTTAGAAATGCCAATTTTTCTGTTTATGTATATATTATATACACATAAAAGCATCAGCTCTAAGGTTCAGAGTACCAGCCAAAGAAGATTCCTCCTCCTGCATATTGTCAAAATTTATTTTATTGAAGTATAATTGATTTACAATTTTGTGTTCATTTTCTGATATACAGCAAAATGATTCAGTTATGTTGTTGTTTTTGTTTAGTCACTAAATCGTGTGACTCTTGTGGCCCCATGGACTGTAGCCTGCCAGGCTTCTCTTTCCATGGGACTTCCCAGGCAGTAATACTGGAGTGGGCTGCTATTTCCTTTTCCAGGGATCTTCCCGACCCAGTGATTGAACCCATGTCTCTTGCATTGGCATGCTGATTCTTTACTGTTGAGCCACCTGGGAAGACCCATTTATAATTTTTTTTCATATTCTTTTTCACTATGGTTTATTACCAGGTATTGAATATAGTTTTCTGTGCTATACAGTAGGACCTTGTGTTTCTCCAGCCTATATATAAGAGTTTTGATCTGCTAATCCTAAACTCCCAGTCCATCCCTCCTGCATCCCCCTTCCCCTTGGCAATGACAAATCTGTTCTGTATGTCTGTGAGTCTGTATCTTGGAAGTTCATAATTTTAAAGGAAAAGAACGAGGAAAAGTAGATGCTTTTTTACTTTAACCTCTATTAGGTCCTTATTTAACTCTGTTCTCATTTTCAATTCAGTCACTCAGTTGTATCTGACACTTTGAGACTCCGTGGACTGCAGCACGCCAGGCTTCCCTTTTTATCACCAACTTCCAGAGCTTGCTCAAACTCATGTCCTTTGAGTCAGAGATGCCATCCAACCATCTCATCTTCTGTCATCCCCTTCTCCTCTTGCCTTCAATCTTTCCTGCCATCAGGGTCTTTTCAAATGAATCAGCTCTTCATATCCTGTGGCTAAAGTATTGGAGCTTCAGCTTCAACATCAGTTCTTCACGCCAGGCTTCCCTTTTTATCACCAACTTCCAGAGCTTGCTCAAACTCATGTCCTTTGAGTCAGAGATGCCATCCAACTATCTCATCTTCTGTCATCCCCTTCTTCTCTTGCCTTCAATCTTTCCTGCCATCAGGGTCTTTTCAAATGAGTCAGCTCTTCATATCCTGTGGCTAAAGTATTGGAGCTTCAGCTTCAACATCAGTTCTTCCAGTGAATATTCAGGACTGATTTCCTTTAGGATTGACTGGTTTGATCTCCTTGCAGTCCAAGGGACTCTCAAGAGTCTTCTCCAATGCCACAGTTCAAAAGCATCAATTCTTCAATGCTCAGCTGTCTTTATAGTCCAACTCTCACATCCATACATGACTGACTTTGTCAGTAAAGTAATGTCTCTGCTTTTTAATATGCTGTCTAGGTTTGTCATAGCTTTTCTTCCAAGGAATGAACATCTTTTAATTTCATGGCTGCAGTCACCATCTGCAGTGATTTTGGAGCCCAAGAAAATAAAGCCTGTCACTGTTCCCATTGTTTCCCTATCTATTTGCCACAAGTGATGAGACTGGATGCCATGATCTTCAGTTCTTGAATGGATATATAAATGTAAAAATAGATTATAGGTAATAGAGAACTGCACATACAAGTTCTAGCGATCATATGTGTGTGTGCATTCATATTTGTGTTTGTGTAAGCATCATATTTCCCCTTGTAAATACAAATAAATTTTTAATAATAGAAATAATGTTATTTATGAGATTGAAGTCAATTTCTGCCTTTTAGGATAATGGGTGAAAAATTACTTTGGGCAGAACTTGCTTTTGTTCTACCAGGACTTTATGGTAAATATATATATCCTTTGGCAAGGTAATTATCTAGCACATGGGAGTCAGCACTCCCACAGTGGACCATGTAGCACAGGGAGAAAACTCAGCAATGAGATGAGGAAGGAGTCACGTTATGATAGAAGATAAAATGAAACTATGCTCATATTTTCAGTCTCATGATGGAAAGATCAGCATCACATATGGTAGTTATATTAGTATGTACATAAAACTCATGCTCACATACACATATAGTAGAGAAACACAGATGAAGACTAACTCAGTGGTTCTTAAAATTAATGCCCATTGTAGATATGGATCTGCTTTAGTAACTGAACATTCCAACAGTGAGTTGAGAATGTGCTATAGGAATCTCCATCATATATAAACAGCTTTTTGAAACTGGAAAATAATACAAAGAACCCAATAGTTAAGTAAATAACAAAAAAATATAAATGACCCATAAACATATATGAAAACATGCACAAATACACCCAAAGCAAAATGTGTATTAATTGAAACTATACTAAAGATGTATCTGGATTTCCCTGGTGGTTCAGATGGTAAATAGTCTGGCTGCAATGGAGGAAACTCAGGTTCAATCCCTGGATCAGGAATATCTCCTGGAGAAGGAAATGGCTACCCACTCCAGTATTTTGGCCTGAAAAATCCCATGGACAGAGGAACCTGGTGGGCCATGGATTTGCAAAGAGCTGCACACTATTGGGTGAGTTTCACTTTCACTTATAGATGGATTACTTTTCACCGATTATATGAGCAAAAATACGAAAGTCTCATAATAGACTGTTGGTGAAGCTCTGGGAAATAACATATGTAGTTAAAGAGGGACACAAACTTTTAAAACTGTGAACCCAGAACTTCCAGAGGTACAAGGATGTACAAGCTGGATTTAGAAAAGGCAGAGGAACCAGAGATCAAATTGCCAACATCTGTTGGATCGTAGAAAAAGAAAGAGAATTCCAGAAAAACATCTGCTTCATTTACTATGCTAAAGCCTTTGATTGTGTGAATCACAACAAACTGTGGAAAATTCTGAAAAACATGGGAATGCCAGACCACCTTACCTGCCTCCTGCAAAACATGTATGCAGGTCAAGAAACAATAGTTAGTTAGAACCAGACGTGCAACAATGGACTGGTACAAAATCAGGAAAGAAGTATATCAAGGCTATATGTTGTCACCCTGCTTATTTAATTTATATACAGAGTACATCAGGTGAAATGCCAGACTGGATGAAGCACAAGCTGGAATCAAATTACCAGGAGAAATATCAATAACCTCAGATATGCAGATGACATCACCCCACTGGCAGATAGTGAAGAGGAACTAAAGAGCCTCTTGATGAAAGCGAAAGAGGAGAGTGAAAAAGCTGGCTGGCCTAAACTCACATTCAAAAAATTAAAATCATGGCATCTGGTCCATCACATCACGCAAATAGATGGGGAAAGAATGGAAACAGTGAGAGACTTTGTTTCCTTGGACTCCAAAATCACTGTGGACGGTGACTGCAGCCTTGAAATTGAAAGACGCTTGCTCCTTGGAAGAAAAGCTATGACAAACCTAGGCAACATATTAAAAAGCTGACAAAAGTGCATTTAGTCAAAGCTATGGTTTCTCCAGTTATCATGTATGGATGTGAGAGTTGGACAATAAAGAAGGCTGTGCAGTGAAGAATTGATTCTTTTGAACTGTGGTGCTGAAGAAGACTCTTGAGAGTTCGTTGGACAGCAAGAAGATAAAAACCAGTCAAGCCTAAATGAAATCAACCTTAAATATTCATTGAAAGGACTGATGCTGAAGCTGAAGCTCCAATACTCTGGCCACCTGATGGGAAGAGCCAACTCATTGGAAATACCCTAATGCTATGAAAGATTGAAGGCAGGAGGAGAAGGGGGTGATAAAGGATTAGATGGTTGGATGGCATCATCAGCTCAATGGACATGAGTTTGAGCAAACCCCTGGAGACAGTGAAAGACAGGGGAACCTGGCATGCTGCAGTTCACAGGGTGACAAAGAGTCAGATACAACTTAGCAACTAAACAAAAACATAAGCATTTAAAACCCTGGAACATCAAATTTAAAATTGCATGTAGCAGATTTTAGTATTATTTCTAACATCAAAATCTGAAACTAACCCAAATATCTACCAATAGTAAACTGTTTAAATGAAGTTTTGATGTGCTGTGCAAAGGAATTTTAGGCTGCTATAAAAAATGAATGAGTTTTCTATGTTCTAATTTGAAAAAATCTCCAGAGCACTGGAAAAATATATGCAAAAGAAAGTATATAATATGGCATGTTTTGTGTAACATGGGAAAAATTAGATGCTATATTCATTTGAATTTTTATATACATAAAAAACCTTGGGAAGTATATTACAAGAGTAATGGAAGCTTTGATTTATGGGAGATGCATGGAAACTTAAAGGATGGGAATGGAAATAAGACATATCTTTTAAAATAAGCTTGTTAGTTTTTTAATCATGTTAGTGTATTACATTTACAAAGAAGTTAATTTTTTAAGAAGCAGAATAAAGTGAAAGAGGAAAGTAATGAAAGAGTAAAAAAAAAAAAAAAAAAAAGAACTAGCCCATTTGCTTTTCCAAGTACAGATGTCAGAGTAAAGCCAGATTACAAAATTGAACCCTCCTAAGACCTATGTAAAATAGAAATTTTTAAAATCTCAATAAACATTCACTGGATAAACAGGTAGGACTTAATGCCGCTTGAGAAGTGATTATTGAGAAAAAGTACCCAAGATTCTGAACAGTATGATTCTGTTGCTAAATTTTCTTAGCATTGACACTTAGAAAATTCTTCAGTAAATTATTGAGAATTTACACTTGTATCCCTATGTTTGCAAACTTAGGGAGTTCGATAGGTAGTTCTGCTCAGTTTGGATCCCTGTTCAGTGGCCCTCATGGATGCAGAGCCAATTCTAGAGCCAGCTGGACAAAGAAGCAAGTTCTCTGTACCACCCAGATGATGAACATAGCCTCCAGCCCCATCAAATCAGGAAGCCTTGCTAGAGGTGCCAGGCAACTGTGGACTACATCCTACAGCCCACTGAGGCAGGGAGCAAGTCAACAGTTCCACTCAACTTCTGATAGAGGCTAGAGGAGAAGACCCATCTGCAAATGCAAAAATCATAAGGAATCAGGCAGACCTGACACTACCAAAGGAAACAAACAAAGCTTCAATAACTGACCCTGAAGAAGTGAATATCTGAGAACTGCTTGACAAAGAATTCAGAATACTCATCTTAAAGAGATTCAATGTACAAAAAAAAAAAAAAAAAAAACAGCTAGAAAAGGAAATGAAGTTGTAACAGAGAAAAACAAACCTGACTCCATACTGGATATATTCCTTCAACTGTAACCTTTGTATTCTGTTGCCTGTGCTTAGTGATGCTGGCTTTGTATCTTCATAAAACAATGATGCCTGTAGCCTGAAATAGGTGGCACTAGTGGTAAAGAGCCGGCCTGCCAATGCAGGAGACACGTAAGAGACGTGGGCTCGATCCCTGGGTCGGGAAGATGCCATGGAGGAAGGCATGGCAATCCACTCCAGTATTCTTGCCTGGAGATTCCCATGGACAAAGGAGCCTGGTGGGCTACAGTTCATAGGGTCGTAAAGAGTCGGACATGACTAAGCGACTGAACACAGCAAGAGCACAGCCCAGGCCCTTATAGAGGCTTTGGGGAAAGAAATGGTGATGATCACTGAATTAATTAAACATACAGCAAATATTAAACAACTGTAAGAATTAAAGCTCAACTTTCAGAAAACGAAGATCATGGCATCTGGTCCCATCACTTCATGGGAAATAGATGGAGAAACAGTGGAAACAGTGTCAGACTTTATTTTTTGGGGCTCCAAAATCACTGCAGATGGTGACTGCAGCCATGAAATTAGAAGACGCTTACTCCTTGGAAGAAAAGTTATGTCCAACCTAGA
>SJYT01063823.1:52887-275657 GCA_006410635.1 Cephalophus harveyi
CCCCCTCGCTGCTGTAACACAGGGGCTCCTCCTGGTTCCCGAATCCCCCCAGCGCACTCCCGCCTCGGGGTCTGTGCCCTGGCCGTTCCTGCTTCCTGCGAGGTCTTCCCCTAGAGACCTAAGTGGCACCCTCTCTCAGCTGCTCCTGGTCTCCACTCCATCGTCACCTTCTCAGTGAGCATCCCCTGACCATTCTGTGACAAACAAACTGCCCTGCTCAGCCCCCCGAGCTCTGCTCTCTCCTCTCCACTTAAACACAGGCTCCCAGGGACGGGGTCTTTGCGCGTCGATCCGCAGTGAATCCTAATGCCGGGAATAGAGGAGGTGCTCAGCAAGTGTCACATAAACAAGGGAGGGGAGATGCCGTTAAAAACAAGATGCTTTAACTGTAAACTGTACCATAGGCCAAAAAGAGATATAATCTTTATATATCGTTTCAAGAACACTACACACCCAGATGCTCACTGTGCCTACCCACGTATGTGCTAAGTCACTCAGTGATGTCCAACCTCATAGCCTGTAGCCTGCCAGGCTCCTCTGTCCATGGGATTTTCCAGGCTAGAGTACTGGAGCGGATTGCCATTTCCTTCTCCAGAGGATCTTCCCGACCTAGGGATCGAACCCATGTCTCTTGCGTCTCCTGCATTGGCAGGCAAAGTCTTTACCACTGCACCATCTGGGAAGCCTAAGTACCCACCACCCAGCTTAAAATACAAATATGGCCTGTTTACGTGAGTCCCCTGTCTCTCCTCCCTGTCACAGCCCTCTCACTCCCCCCGTTAATCACTACCCTAATCTTTTCCTTCAAGTTTTCCTCATATGTATGTATCTCTAAATACATATAACATGTATATTATACCTATAATAACATATACAATAAATTGTAGATTTTTATGTTTAAAAAACAAGTTTATATATGTAGAAGGGCTGACAGGTGTAGTCTCCAAATTATGGGTGACTTTGAATTTCCTTCTTGTCCTTTTCTGTATTTTCCAAGCTTAGAGAATGAACATATATTACTTCTGCCTTCAGAGAACAATGAAATACATGCCTGCAGATACCTCGGTGGTCTCATTGTGAAATAGGAAGCTTGTATGCGAGGCAAATAAATAGCTTTTCTGCACTTATGTCCCTCTATGACTAACCTTCAAAAAAAAAACTGGTTTGGATTTGTTGAATGTGGCAGAATAGCAAATATTGCTTAAATGAATCTCAAAAGCGACGTGCTCAGAGTGGCCGACTAGGTGACCTGCGATGAAGCAGGGCCCTTAAAAATCCTGTTCCAGGGATGAGCTCCCCGCCCCACTGCAGGCACTGCTCTGGGCTCAGCTCCAGGAAGCGTCTGGAAGCCGCCGCTCTCCTGCGATGGGTTAGCTGCTGTCCTGGGTGGTCTCCAGCTTGATCACAGTGACCGGCCCCTTCTGTTATTACGGATGCAAGCAGCCCGTATTTTCACTCCTTGGCTGCTGTCTGGGACACTCGCTGGCTCCGGGTGAAGGCGTGTGTGGGGCGATGGACTGGAGGCTACGCTGGGCCCCCTACGCTGTCTCACTCTCCCCTGAGGTGACCTTGGCCACAGCGCCTCGGAGCCCAGCTTCCTTCTCTCCAGCGTGTCGATGGGGGTCGAGAAGAACGTGTGCCCCGTACATGCTTCTGTTTCTTACACTTTTCCTTTGCTTTTTTCTTCTTCCCCAGAGCGACGATGGGCTCGAGGTCACTGGGCCAAACTGCCTGGACCCTTATCCTGGAGCCGGTGACCCTTGGCAGGCTCCCCGAGCTCTCAGTGCCTCCACTTTCCCATCTATGAAATGGACATTAAAAAAAAACAAACACCTAACTCAGAAGACCGTGGGGAGAGCTCCCCAGAGCAGCAGCAGCAGCACACAGCAAGCTCTCGGTAAATGTTGCCCTTTTCCCTCCTCTATGGTTTTGGAAGGCACACATTCTTTTCCTAGTATTTTAGCTCTTACCTTTTTAACATGGATACTTACGCTAATAAGCCTGAAGTTCAGCAGCATCTCCAGGACCCTGAACGGTTACCCTGGACCATCAGGCTGTAGGATGCTTAACACAGCTTACACGTCCTCATGCGCCTCCCCTACTTTTCGTGATACTAGTTTAGGCTCATGTTGCTTTTAGAAATCTTTAATGTTAGTTTGTTATGACATTAAATGCTTACTTGGTAGTGAAGAGACTGCGGGGTTTTCTCGGGGGAGAGGGAAGGCTTCCCCTGCACTGGCAGCCGCTCTGTGGGCCTCAAGATCCCCTGGTCTCACTGCTCTTCACCCCCCAACTCTACACGCATGCCCACCCGCACAGGTGTGCACAGAGATGACTGCAAACACACAGGCATGCAGACACGCACCCGCCATCACACACTTGCACACACAGACGCATGTACATGCACATGGACACACAGGTGTGCTCACGTGCACACAGACATGCACACACGCTGCTGAGGCCCGGGGCCCCTGAAGCACCCTCTCCTCCCCTCCATCAGCACCTGCCCGCCCTAGGGCCCCCGTCCTCAGGGCCCCTCCTCAGCATCCTGCCGCTTCCTAGGACGAATCCATGGGCCAGAGTCTTATGGGTGACCACCCTGAATCACTGCATCAGAATCACCTCGGGAGGCCGGGTTGGAAGAGAAGTAGCAATGAAACTCAGTGAGTTCTGGGTCGGATCCTGGAACAGAAAGACAGTATTAAATGGGAGGCTGCAAATAGCGTCTGTAGTTCAGCAGCTGGTCCTGCAGCCACGTTAATTGCCGAGTTTCCGCACTGCATTACAGTTAGGGATGACAGCACTGTAGGGGGAACTCAGTGAGGGCTGTATGGGGACTCTCCTATTTCTGCAGCTTTTCCTGAAGCTTCTAATTATTTCCTTAAGTTTCAAATTAACTAAAAAAAAAAATCTTGAGAGTTTAAAAAATATATATGCTTAGGCCCACTGAAGATCTGTGGACTCAGGACCCCTAGGGGTGGGCTCTGGGTAGATAAATATATATTAGACCATATCTCCCAACAGTCATATTCTGAAGTGTTAGGACTTCAACAGATACATCTGGGGAGATGGGACACAGTAAAGCGCATGGCGGTCAGATCTCTCCAGACCCTCTGGCAGACCCCCCAGGCACACGGGTCCCGCTCTGGGCACAGTTCTGGGGGGAGGGGAGGGCAGCACCCCCAGAACCACGCAGGCAGTGCGGAGGGACGGCCACACCACACCCACCTCCACTCCCCGGCCCCCCCACCCTGGAAAGGGTTAACGCAGGCAAGTAGATCCGTCCGAAGGCCAGCCTCTCCCTGGGAGTCCAGGAAGGGCCATGGTGGGGGCAGGAGCAAAGCAGAAGACAGGAGGAGCTGGAGGGAAGGAGGCCACAGGCCGGGGAGCCGGGCAGGGGGCCTCTCTCTCCAGGAAGCTGTGCATTGAGCAAGCATCCGGGGACACGTCTGTTCACGAGGGTTGCGAAGCACTGGAGCTCGCCCACGAGGCCAGCCAGCACTGCGTGCTCGAGGCCGGCCCCGGCCAGGAGAACGGTATACAACAACGGAAACGCTCTGTATCTGTGATGCCCGATACTGCGGCTGCTGAGGACTCGAATGTGGTTGATTTGACTGCATTTTGACATTGATTTTAATATGAAGCGCCGCTTGTGGCCAGTGGCTGGTGACTGGCATTGTAGCACTAGCCCCCGGCTCCTCCGTCCCATCTCGTGCTGTGTACAAACTACAGCCTAGCATTTTTTAAAAAACCCTTTGAAAGGTCTGGCTGCTCTGGGCCTTCGTCGCGGCGCGGGGACCTTCTCTGTCGCAGTGACCGGGGGCCACGCTTTGCGGCCGTGTACAGGCTCCTCACTTGGCGGCTTCTCTTGCCGTGGCTCACAGGCTCCAGGGAGCGTGGACGTGAGGAGTTGTGGCGCACAGGCTTAGTTGTCCCATGGCACGTGAGATTTTTTTCAGATCAGAGATTGAACCAGTGTCCCCTGCATTGCAAGGCGGATTCTTAAACATCAGATCTCCAGGGAAGCCCACAGCCTAGCATTTTAACCTCAGCCTTCAACACCCAGACGCAGAGCAGTGACCTGGACCCGGCGGGCCACGGGACCTTCGGGTGGGGGCAGAGAGTTGTGGGCACTCACTGAAATCCACCTCCCTCCCCAACCATCAGAATGGATGGAGACAAGGAGCCTTCCCCGAGGAGCCATCCAAAGTACAACAGGCCATCAGCTTTGCTGACTGAGACTCCAGGATCCAAAGATCCAGGAACACAGGCCTCCCCTTCTAGGGCTGCAGCGCTGGGTCCCGGCTACTCTGAAACCAGACTAGAATTTACAGCCAAGTGCGGCGGCTGCACAGAGGGCAGCCCAGGGCTGCATCAGTAATGGGCGAGCCGCACTGCGCGCTCTGAGAGGCCTCTCCCCACTCCAAGGCCCTGGAATGCTGAGGGAAGGGCCCCTCCTTCTCAGCCAGGACAGAGTTGGGCCAGGGCAGAGCTGAGAGGGCTCATCGGGGAGGCTTAGTCCCAGCCCTGGCGTAGGCCTCTGTTTTCCAGGGGTGGCCAGCAGAAGGGCCTCCCCTACCTTCCCTATCAGCTGCATCAGGGATGTGGGATTCAGGAGCCCTGTGACTGGTCCTGACGATGGCTTCCTGCCCCCTGGAAGGTGCAGGCCAGTCAGAGCCATCCAAATCCCTGATGGGGGCAGCAGAGAGTCCAGGAATGCAGGATTGGGGGTTGGGGGGGGGTGCCCAGGTCAGGGGCCAGGAGGGAGAGACTGTCCCCAGGCTGGAGTCCTTGGCGGGAGCTGGGACTCACCACTCCACCACTCACCTTTACTAGGAGTGGTGGTGGGAGGAGGCTTGTTAGAGAGCCTGTGGTCCAGAGAGGGCAATCTGAGAAGCACCAGGACATTTCAGCTGCATCTCAGAGCAGACCTGAGATGAGAGGACCCCAGACCCAGGAAGCACCCACTGGGGATAGCAGTGAGGCAGGGCAGGCGTTTTGCCCCCTCAAAATTCCCACATGGAAGCCCTAGCCCCCAGTGTGACTGTGTGTGGAGACAGGGCCTTTAGGGAGGCGATTAGGGTGAAGTGAAGTCACAAGGTGAGTCCCCGCCCCGACAGGAACGGCATCGTTACGTTACGGAGTCCAGGCACACACTGCTCGCCCACACGACAGGCCAGTGGATGGAGAGATGAGTGGTCGAGGCAAGGAGAACGACTTTATTCAGAAGACCAGCAGACTGAGAAGATGATGGACTAGCGTCCCAGAGAACCATCTCATTCAAGTTAGGACTCGGGCTTCTTCTATACTAAAAGGAGAAGGGGTGTGACTGGTTGTTGCCAAGTTCTTGGTGTTGGAATTTTTGTTCTTACAGCTGTCCATGTAGGTCAGGTCACAATGTTTTATAAACCTCCAACAAGACAGATGTTATTTTTTGTTCTGCAACTGTAACAAAATTTATTTGGCAGCCTCGGGTCTTAGTTGCAGCAAGTGGGATCCTTCAGTTGGAGCACTCAGGCTTAGCTGCATCGTGGGGTGCGGGATCTTAGTTCCCTGAACCCACATCCTCTGCACAGAAGGGCAGATTCTCAACCGCTCGACCACAGGGAAGTCTCATCTGTTCTTCATCTTTTTATCTCTGTATAAATGGGAAAGTGTTCTCGCTTTAAATGTCAGAGTCTCGAAAATGGACTATCCTATATATTTCAGGCCATAGGCAGCATTCTCAGCTTGTAGCAAAAGGTTAAAGTGAAAGAAACAGATCCGATATGGAGTCTGATTGGTTCTTCCCTGTCACACACTTATAGGGCTTTCCCAGTGACTCAGCAAGTAAAGAATCTGCCTGCCGTGCAGGAGATACAAGTTCGATCCCTGGTCTGGGAAGATCCCCTGGAGGAGGGCATGGCAGCCCACTCCAGTATTCCTTCCTGGAGAATCCCCATGGACAGAGGAGCCTGGCAGGCTACAGTCCACAGGGTCACACGGAATCGGACATGACCGAGGCGACTTAGCACGCACGCATGTTACAATCATAACTAGTCTCTCTCTCTCAGCACAGAGAACAGGCCGTGTGAGGCCACAGCGAGAAGGCTGCTGGCTGCAAGCCAGGAAGAGAGGCCTCACAGGACGCCCCCCTGCAGACAGCACACTCTCAGACGCCCAGACTCCAGGGCGCGAGTAAACACGCTTCTGTCGCTTCCACCTCGTCTCTGGTGTTTGTTGTCAAGTCCGTTCCTTTTGTGGGCGATAGGGGTCGACCTTCTGGAGAATTCTGAGAGGGCAGGGGGCTTGGGTGCATAACCTCCCACTCCTGCAGTTGCCAGGTGAGGGTGGCTCTCGGGAGGCGACAGCACCCTAGCTGTGGACAGCTTCAGGGAAAGCCGTCAGGCAGGGAGGTGTGGATGCTGGCAGCTGGCTCTCAGGCCGGAGTCCATCGAGAAGTATGTCCCGGGGGGTCTGGGCAGACTCTAGGAAGACGTGCTGCTGGCCTCTTTCTCGTGGACTTGGGAGTCAGGAGAGAATCGTGCCGTACCAGCGGCCCGGCTGAGAGAATCTGCGAGAGGGCTGAGCAGGGTTAGTGGGTGGTGATGCATAGTATCTGCCAATTCCTATGATGGATGTGCTTCCACTAAGGACTATTAGAAGCTGCCAAAAGGCTGGAGCAAACCGTCATCCGAGGTTTCTTAGATTTTGTACATGTCTGTTTGACATCTATTAATCATGGGGCCAGATTAACAGATTGTTTACAACTTGGTCTAGCTTTTGCGTGCACGCAAAAATCATATGACAAGTTTTCTAACAATCCTAGGTCCAGACCCTCAACATTTATCTAACTCTTACCCACCGAGCCAATACTTTCTCTGCCTTAAATCACCAGACCACCCGGTAGCTCAGACGCTAGAATGCCACCCTTATTCCAACCAGCCAGTCCTGGGCTGTTCCCTTGCTCTGCCTCTCCCCCCCACCCCCCTCCCCGACCCCAGGATTGCGGATAAAGGACTGGGTCTGTGCTGGCCCCTGCCTCCTGACTCTGGTGCTTCCCCTCCCGGCCCTGTGTGGCCGTGTGCCCGTTTCCAGGGGAACCGTGAGCAACAGTAAAGTTCCTTCAATGGCATTATCCTCTCCCCGCGGTCACTCAGTCACCTTTATAGTTTAAGAGCCGGACACGAGTCACAGACCCCGGGGGAGGGCGAGGTCCCAGAAGCCAAGGAAGAAAAGGCTGTTCTGAAAGGAGGGCACGGCCGTGCGTGCTGCTGCGACCAGGAGCCCAGCGAGGCGGCCAGCGGCGCCGTTCGTCCTGGACACCCAGCGCTCAGCGGTGCCTCCGTCGCGCGCGATCTCACGGGGGCAGCCGGCGGCGGCCGCGCAGAGGGACCGATGCGGCGAGGGCAGCAAGCAGATTGACAGTCTGTGCTCCGACCCGGAGCCCAGAGACGGGGCAGAGCTGGGAGGAGAAGGGAGGCCAGGGCAGGCTTGTGGAAGCTGGGAGCTGCTCACGCGCCTTTGCTGGCTGGCAGGAAGGGCCTGCGGGGGCGCGGTGGGGGCGCGGTGAGCTTGCAGGTGCCCCGTCCGCGTCTTCCCACACGGGGGAGCCTACGATTCCCTGAAGACCATGAATAAATTATTAAAGACCCACATCGATCTACAGAGCTGAGGCCCATTTCATTTCTGACTTGTGGCTTTTCCAGTGGTTGCTCTGAATGGATATTAAGAAGGCAACCCCTCAGCTCAGTTCAGTTCAGTCGCTCAGTCGTGTCCGACTCCTTGCGACCCCATGAATGGCAGCACGCCAGGCCTCCCTGTCCATCACCATCTCCCAGAGTTCACTCATACTCACGTCCATCGAGTCCGTGATGCCATCCAGCCATCTCATTCTCGGTCGTCCCCTTCTCCTCCTGCCCCCAATCCCTCCCAGCATCAGAGTCTTTACCAATGAGTCAACCCTTCGCATGAGGTGGCCAAAGTTTCAGCTTTAGCATCATTCCTTCCAAAGAAATCCCAGGGCTGATCTCCTTCAGAATGGATTGGTTGGATCCCCTTGCAGTCCAAGGGACTCTCAAGAGTCTTCTTCAACACCACAGTTCAAAGCCATCAATTCTTTGGCGCTCAGCCTTCTTCACAGCCCAACTCACATCCATCCCCTGGACCTTGTAAAAAGAAATAGCAGCCTCCTTGCACTCGTGAAACTCTTGAACCCTATCTCCCAAAGTCCTTTTCCAGCGGGTGGCTCTCCTCACCCTGACCGTGGCCCATGTGCAGAGAAGGGTGGGGCGGCAGCCTGTGCCCACCGCTGCCCTAATTCTGGGGGTGGGGGGTGGAGGGAGGACCTGGTCGGGGGAGGGCAGAGGGACAGTCTGTAACAGCCAGAGATCCTTTGTCTCAAGGAAATTCAGATGCTTTTGACAAGAGGCTTTTTTCTCTTTTCTCCTGGAGTATGTCTTCAAGAAGGCTTCTTTTCAAAAGACCAAGGCACGTCTGAGGCATTCTCTTTCCCTCAGCACTACAAGGCCATAAATTTCCTTCTCTCTGCTCCTCTCCTGCTCTGTGAATTACAGCAGCTCCTCGGCCATTTATTATTCATCATTATTACAGTGACACATCCAGCCATCTAATTCATTGTCTCCCAGCGCTGACTTCATCTCCTTCCTTAAACGCCCACCTGGCTGGAACTTCTTCCGACAAACTCGCGGCCCCACTCCGGCGTTATCTTCCCCCAAATAGGCATAATCGTTTCAGAACTTTATCAGCGATCTCATAAAAGAGCCCTTCAGAAATTACCAGAGCCTCGATGGATCACCGATCACTTAACACTTAGGGAGGACAAATGAGGACTCGGTGTAACTGCCTGTTCTTGCCGTACCGCTGAGGAAATTCAAGGCGCCACCTCCGCAGTCCCGCGGGGACCAGGAGAGGCATGGAACGCGTGCCCAGCCTTCTGAGTGACCCCACTCACTGCCGCACCTGCGGGCTGTCTGGAAGGGTGGAGGATGAAGCCTGCATCCTGGATCCCACGGGCAGGCTGGGGAGGGCTGTGTGTTCTCCAACCCTCTCATCATGGTTCCCACCCATGTGACGCCTCCTACTCAACACCCAGAGGGACCCCTCCTGTGGACCCCAAACTTCATCCCCTTTAAAGCCTGCCTACCCTACTTCTGTTCCTTTTAGGCACCTGCCTCTGCTCACTGATCTAAACAACACTGTCCTGTCGAACATTCTGCAGGGATGGAGGGTGATAGTCTCTCTCTGCACCATCCAATATGGCAGCCACTGGCCACGTGAGGCTCCTGAGCACTGGCCACGTAGCTTGTGCAATCAAGAACTGCATTTATTTTTAATCTTATTTAATTTTAAGTTAACGTTAAAGAGCCACAAGTGGGCAGGGATGACCAGTTGGAAAGGCAGATCTGGGGAGGAGTTGGGGGTGGGGGGTTGGGCTTATCTACTCATCCAGCCTATCCCTTCCCAGAAAACAGTCCTGTTAACACTTGCCAAGTTCCTGCCCACGTGTGGGGCTGCGCTGGGCATGTTCTACGTGTTGTCTCACTTTACTGTCATGACAATCAGGTGAGGTAAGGACCATTACTGTCCATCCCATTTTACAGACTGTAAGACTGAAGCACAGGGAAGGGAAATCAAGTGGCTAAGAAGGGATTCGGAGGTTGGCAGTCCAGGAGAGAGTCTCAGGGGCCGTGTGATAGGCTGGGCTCCCGGGCTGTCCTGTCTCACCACGTCTCCTGAAGAAGGTGTCGCCAGGCTGCCCAGTGACCTTCCTGCACGCCCTGGGGTGGTTAGGGGTGCTGCTGCCGGCCCTCCCTCTGGGTAACGAAGCCAGACACCCCCTTCCCCCAGGACAGCACAGTCAGCCTCAGCTGGAGCTCCTGCCTCACGCCCTCTCATCTGAGCCTTGAACAAGAGGAAATGTTGCCTCGGAAGGGATTTAGGTTGGACCCAAAGGCTGCTTTCCCGAGCACTAGAATGAGCTCCAAGACAGACTGCAGAAGCACCACCTCCGAAGAATCTCAAAAGCAGGTCTGGGATCATTAGGACGTGGCTCTGTCCAGAGGCAAGAGCAGTGGCCCCTTGGGGCCCATAACTTTTCCTACGGAAATTGTTATCCTTCATTAAAATCACTCTGTGCATTACTTGGGGGAAAGGCAGTATAATACTTAGCAAGATTTAAAGAAATAAATCCGGGACTAATGGGGTGCCTTCTCTTGTAGACTGCTCCTCCCAGGAACATCGGCTCTCCCAGGAACATCGGCTGGTCTCCTGAAAACTGGCTACATAATTCTCAGGGCTCAGAGCCAAAGGAAAATTTTGTTTTGTTCAAAAATTGCTAAGAACTTCAAGACGGTGGCAGCAGAGCATTACACCAAGCACGTGTCCCTCTGTGTGCAGGCCCGGTGGACTGCACAGGCCACACGCCCACAAGCTGGCCCTGCCCCCAGGGTCTGTGTGCAGACCTGCCTCTTGCTAGAAGCTATCACTGGGTGAATAGGCTATCACTGGGTCCCTCTTCTTTGCTGAACCTCGGTTTCCAGTTGTCTTCTCAGGAACATCTGTTCCTTCCTCCCAATACTACCTGTGTCTTCCCCGAGAGGGTACCAGCCTCTCTGAGGCTTACAGGAAGAAGCCTTTCCAGCAAATGGAACTGTTTGGACAGAACTAATGGTCTGTCCTTCCTGCGTCAGCCAGAACATTCTGTTCCCTGGTCCTGGACTCCCCTCCCCTCCCTTTCCTGATCGGCTGCTCCATCACTAAACAGAAGAAAACTTCCATTGCCTTCACCATCTCTTCCAACTTACTGAGGGGATGCAGGGTGTCCCTAGGCAACCAGGTGTGCAGCTCACTCTCTTCCCAGCCCAGGAGGTGCCTGGTCGCCAGCGCACCAGTCTAGAGGCATCTTTCTTTTTCTTATCGGTTCCTTTCCCTCTTTGTTCTTTAACCACTGCTTCTTTTTTTAAATTTTTTAAACTTTTTATCAAAGTGTAATAATCATACTCTGGTAATCAGTGCCTAGGTCAAGAAATAGAACGTCTCCAGCGCCCCGAAAAGTTTCTTGCATTTCCCTTCCTGGTCCCTACTCACTGGAGGACCCAAGGGTGTTTCTGACTTCTGAATAGTTGTGCACTTCATCTTGGAATCATACGTATGTACTCTCTTGTGTCTGGCTTCTTCCCTCAGCGTTACATTTGTGAGATTTATCCACGTTCCTCGTGTGCTCCTAGATTACTCATATTGCCATACAGTATTTCCTTGTGTGAATCTACCACAATTTTCCATTCTGCTGCTGCTGGCCAAGCGGGTAGTTTCCAGTTTGAGGCCTTTATGAAAAGTGCTGCTGGGAGCACTAAGATGCATGTCTTTTGGTGACATCAGGACACGTTTGCGCCCACCTAAATGACTGCCACTTTTATTCCCCTAAGATCGGGTTATCGTAGCTTTTTCCTTGATCTTGGCAACTGGATGAAAAGCAGAGATCCATCTCTTGTGGTCAGATCACACAGATTCCCACTCTGTACAGATGTACCAAGTGTAACCTCTGTGTTCCTCTATAAATATTGTCTATAAACTCATCTGAACTTCCTCCCAGGCCTGCTTGTAGCTGGAGGAAGGGGAGGGGAGAGAAGAAAACAAAATTTAGTTCAGTTCAGCAAACACAGCATCCTTCCATAATCTAAATAGTCCCTTTAATCTCTTCAGGGTTTCCCTGCCCGCCAGTCCTCCAAAAGTCCCCCGAGTCCTTCCAGGTGGCTAATGTGGACAGCAGGTGGTTTCATGACCTTGTAGCACTAGCGGGAAGGGGCCCTGGCGTCCATCTCATCCTCGGATGAACATCGGCTGGTCTCCTGAAAACTGGCTACATAATTCTCAGGGCTCAGAGCCAAAGGAAAATTTTGTTTTGTTCAAAAATTGCTAAGAATTTCAAGACGGTGGCAGCAGAGCATTACACCAAGCACGTGTCCCTCTGTGTGCAGGCCCGGTGGACTGCACAGGCCACACGCCCACAAGCTGGCCCTGCCCCAGGGTCTGTGTGCAGACCTGCCTCTTGCTAGAGGCTATCGCTGGGTGAAGGGGTGGGGAGCTCTGTTCTCCTGGAGTCTGGTCAGAACTGCAGTTGACCCTGACCGTTCTTGTCTCTGGGAGGGGTGCTGTACCCCATCCCCCACCAGGGCAGAGGAGGTTGGTCCTACCACGCCCACCTATCCCTGCCCACAGGTCCCAACCACAGGTCAAACCAGAAGTCCAGCTTTCTCATCCCTCTCTAAAGGATGTATTTCTGGTCCCACCCATGTCATGTGGAAACAGGGGCACTTGGAAGAGGGGGACTCAGGGCTTCCCTTTTCCTACCAGCTAGGGCAGGGTGGTCTGACAGGCCACTCCCACAACCCAGGTCCTGAAAAGAAATTGAAACAGAAGCCTCTGTGTAATGCCCTACCCGTGTGCACTTGTACCCGTGTGGGTACATCAGGTACATCAGCCCAGGGAGAGGCGTGTGTGACACAGCTCAGCTCCCTGCGCCCACATCCCTCCTCCTGCACAAGACACGGAGCTCGGAGGGCAGGTTTCCCTGATTCGGGCCACCAGGCCTGCTTCCTGATCTACTGAAAGGGGAGCTGCAGTAACTTCCAGAATGCTTGCCTCTCTCAACCTAATCTATATCTCGCTGCAGACTTGAAAATCCTATTTCCTACATCAAAAACTAATATGAACTGTCTTCCTGCTTGCAGGGCCGCTGTAATCGCCTCCCGAGAGACTGAAATGGCTTTGTGCTTGCATCCCAGGAGTCCCGAAAGGTCAGCAGACTGATCTCACCAAGTCAAGGGCCAGAAGGAGAGAGGGCCTGGCTCCGTGGCACACACACGATATGGAGACTGCCCTGCCTATACAGGGTCCCTGCGCTGGAGGAAGGATGGGAGATGCAGAAGCTTCCCCTTCTCAGGTCAGATCTGGGAGAGGAACAGGTGTGAATTTAGCAAAGATGAGTGGAGAAGAGCAGGTGCAAGAAAAGGAGGGACCCTCACAGGGTGAGGTGTGGGCAGGCGCCCGCCCTGTCTTAAAGAGGCAGCCACCGGCTCTAGCTCACTTCTGTTGCACGGGGGATGCCTGCCCATTAAGGTTTTTATGGATTTTTATGTTTTTAATGTTGGCAAGTTATTCCAATTTTTTTTTAATCATAAAAGTGTGTGGGTACATCAGGTAGGAACCAAGCAAAGCATGTTTTCTGGTTGAATTCAGCCATGAAAAGAACAGAAAATCGGCTTTCCTGGTGGCTCAGTGGTAAAGAATCTGCCTGCCAATGCAGGAGACACAGGTTCGATCCCTGGTCTGGGAGGATCCCACATGCTGTGCAGCAACTAAGCCCGTGCACCGCAACTCCTGAGCCTGTGCTCTAGAGCCCGGGAGCCGCAACCACTGAAGCCTGTGCACCCTGGAGCCTGTGCTCTACAACAGGGGAGCCACTGCAACTAGAGAGTAGCCCCCACTTGCTGCAACTACAGAAAAAGCCCGGGCAGCAAGGAAGACCCAGCACGGCCAAAATAAATAAATATTTTAAAAATTAAATTAAAAAAGAACAGAAGGAAGACTGGATTCTGGGAATTGGGGCCTGGGGTGAGCCAGCAGGGCAGGTCTTGCAGGATCATAATTGTATTCCGGGAGAGGTGTATTCTCACACTGGGAAACCATGTCTTTGTCTTAAACAAGGCACGTGCACCTTCAGTTTTGCATCTTGAAGAGACCTTGCAGGCTGACACATAGAGCCTGGGTTGAAGCAGAAAAGAACCTGAGAGAAGGCCAGTTAGGAGGAGAGCGTTGATAAGGCAGGAGCAGTGAGCAAGAAGACAGTTAGAGGGCAACACTGAAGGGACTGTGACCATCATTAAATAAGCCTGAGGTTTATTCCCTGGCAGAGGCCAAAACTATACAGTAAAATCAATGCCAGAATTGACAGGGATGTGGATCAACGAGAACTCTCACTCATGGCCAGTGGGAAGGTACAATGTACGCCTACCTTAGAGAACAGTCTGACCGTTTCCTTAGGAAGTTAAGAATATACCTGCCATATAACCCAAAAGAAATGAAATCATGTCCACACAAAGACTCATACACCTGTCCACAGCAGCTTTATTCAAACTAGCCAAAACCTGGAAACAATGAAAATGTTTATCAATGGGTGAATGGATAAAGGAATTTTGGTATATCCATTCAGTGGAATACTACTCAGCAAGAAAAAAGGAACAGACTATTGATACAAAACAGTGTGAATGAGTCTCAGATCACTAAACTAAGGTGGAAAAAAATTCATACTGTATGACCTTATATAAAGTTCTTTACAAATGCAAAGTAATCAAAAGATTGATAAGTGATTGCCTGGGAATAGGAAGGGAGAGGAAGAATTACAGAAGAGCAGGAGGAAAATGAGGTGAGCATGACAGAAATTTTTATCTTTTTATTTTTAAAGATTTTTTAATGTGGGCAATTTTTTTAAGCCTTTATTGAGTTTGTTGCAATATTGCTTCTGTTTTATATTTTTGGTTTTTTGGCCCTAAGACTTGTGGGATCTTAGCTCCCCAACCAGGGAGTGAACTTGAACACCCTGCGTTGGAAGGTGATGTCTTAACCACTGGACCACCAGGGAAGTCTCCCCAGAAATTTTTATCTTGATGGAGATATATATACCTGTGTCAAAACAGATCAAAATGTCCGCTTTTAATTATGTAGGCTTTTGCATACTTGTGGCTCAGCTGGTAAAGAATTTGCCTGGAATGCAGGAGACCCGGGTTTTATCCCTGCATTGGGAAGATCCTCTGGAGAAGGAAAAGGCTGCCCACTGTAGTATTCTGGCCTGGAGAATTCCATGGACTGTATAGCCCATGGGGTCGCAGAGTCGGACACAACTGAGCGACTTTCATTTTGCATTCTTCCAGTTATACCCAAATAAAATTAAAAAAAAAAATCAACTCAAGGAAGTGGGCTCCTCCCAAGAGTGGGCCCCTCCCAAGAGGGGCTCCCCTGATGGCTCAGTGGTAAAGAATCCACGCCTCCCAGTGCAAGTGCAGTCCCTGGTCTGGGAAGATCCCACACGCCACAAAGCCACGGCGTCTGTGCACCACAGCTACTGGGCCTGTGCTTTAGCCAGTGAACCAGGACTACTACAGCCCACGCGCCCTAAAGCCCATGCTCTGCAACCAGGGAAGCCACCACAATGAGGGGCCTCACCCTGCGACTCAGAGGAGCCCCTGCCCGCCGCGAGAGCAAAGCCCACGCAGCACAAAGCCAAGTGCAACCAAAAATAAAACGAAGAAAAAGAGCCGTTCCTAGAAGCAGAGCCCCGCCTCCACAGCTCTTCATTTCCTGTCTCTTAACCCAACTCTCGGAGAAGGCAATGGCATCCCACTCCAGTACTCTTGCCTGGAAACTCCCATGGACGGAGAAGCCTGGTAGGCTGCAGTCCATGGGGTCGCTGAGTCAGACACGACTGAGCGACTTCACTTTAACTTTTCACTTTCATGCATTGGAGAAGGAAATGGCAACCCACTCCAGTGTTCTTGCCTGGAGAATCCCAGGGATGGCGGAGCCCAATGGGCTGCCATCTGTGGGGTCGCACAGAGTCGGACACGACTGAAGCGACTTAGCAGCAGCAGCAGCAGCAACCCAACTCTAATTTTAGATAGAAACAGGGGAGTGGGGGGGCACAAAAAAGACACCAACGTGAGACATCGCTTTACAAGGTGTTGAAAATACATTAAACACGGAGATGTTACCACAATAAATGAATAATTTCAGGTCTGTCTTGTCACATATTTTAAAATATTTAAAATTAGCAAGTGCAAAGAAAACTAACATGAAGCCAATAATCTTAATGAACATATCCTATTAGGGTCTAATGAGTGGCTTTTTTTAATTGGATTTTATTTTGGTAACAGAAGCTTTTGTTTCCAAGTCTTCTTAGAGGAGCTTTCACATTGCATATTTTTAAGTACAATTTGAAGAGAATAAGTTAGTTTCAAACCTTTCTATGACGATGTGACTGTCAATACTGACTCGACCTTGGGTAAACTGCTCTCTATACTTCAGTTTTTATATTGTTCTTTAGGAATTCTGGGGTATTTTGTCCTTTGTTTTCTTTCTCTTGGGTGTTTTTTCTTTGACAGAGGCAGTGCAGAGTCCAGGAATGACAGGTGAAGGTCTTCCGATCTGAAGCCAGGCGCTTCTCAAGCTCTCGATGGTTCTCTTTTCCTGGCTCTGCTGGAGCAGGGATCAGGAAGCGGTGCCTGCGCGCCGGTCCCTACTGCTTCCCCCTGCTGACCGGAGCACACAAGTCCTCTCACTGCCTCGGATGTGCGCTTATCTTCTGCGAGAACTCCAAAACTACAACGCACTGCTGAACAACCATCGACAGGAGAACGTTGGATCCCACCATCCCATGTCCAACGGCAGAGGAGAAGCCACAGCAAGACGGTAGGAGGGGCGAAACCACGTCTAGAATCAAACCCCACACCCGCGGTAGACGCTTGGCAGGCTCCAACAAAGCTCGTGCGCAACAGGAGACCCTACCGAGGCTGAGCCGACCTGCCTGTGAGCACCTGAGCGTCTCCTGCGGAGGTGCGGGTCGGCGGTGGGCTGCCACAGGGGCAGGCGCCCTGGGTGCAGCAGACCCGGGTGTGGCAGAAGCCCTCTTGGAGGAGGTCGCCATCAACCCCACCACAGAGCAGCCAGAAATTCCACAGGACTGGGAAATAGACTCTTGGCGGGCACAAACAAAGCCTTGTGCACACTACGACCCAGGAGAAAGGAGCAGTGACCCCACAGGAGACCCACCCAGACTTGCCCGTGAGTGTCCAGGCAGAGGTGGGGGTCGGTGGTGGCCTGCTGCTGGGTCAGGGGCACTGAGTGCCGCATTGTGTGCATGGGACCTTTTGAAGGCAGTCTCCATTATCTTCATCACCTCCACCATAGTTTGGTCTCAGGTCAAACAACAGGGAAGGCACACAGCCCCACCCATCAACAGAAAATTGGATTACAGATTTACTGAGCATGGCTCAGCCCAGCAGAACAAGACCCAGTTTTGGCCTCAATCAGTCTCTCCCATCAGGAAGCTTCCATAAGCATCTTATCCTTATCCACCAAAGAGCAGACAGAATGAAAACCACAGCTACAGAAAACTAATCAAACTGATCACAAGGATCAAACCTGGTCTAACTCAATGAAACTATGAGCCATGCCGTGTGGGGCCACCCAAGACAGACGGGTCATGGTTGAGACTTCCGACAAAACGTGGTCCACTGGAGAAGGGAATGGCAAACCACTTCAGTAACTGGACATGGAACAACAGACTGGTTCCAAATAGGAAAAGGAGTACATCAAGGCTGTATATTGTCACCCTGCTTATTTAACTTCTATGCAGAGTACATCATGAGAAACACTGGACTGGAAGAAACACAAGCTGGAATCAAGATTGCCGGGAGAAATATCAATAACCTCAGACATGCAAATGACACCAGCCTTATGGCAGAAAGTGAAGAGGAGCTAAAAAGCCTCTTGATGAAAGTGAAAGAGGAGAGCGAAAAAGTTGGCTTAAAGCTCAACATTCAGAAAACGAAGATCATGGCATCCGGTCCCATCACTTCATGGGAAATAGATGGGGAAACAGTGGAAACAGTGTNACACCACCCTTATGGCAGAAAGTGAAGAGGAACTAAAGAGCCTCTTGATGAAAGTGAAAGAGGAAAGTGAAAAAGTTGGCTTAAAGCTCAACATTCAGAAAACAAAGATCATGGCATCCGGTCCCATCACTTCATGGAAATAGACGGGGAAACAGTGGAAACAGTGTCAGACTTTATTTTTGGGGGCTCCAAAATCACTGCAGATGGTGACTGCAGCCATGAAATTAAAAGACGCTTACTCCTTGGAAGGAAAGTTATGACCAACCTAAATAGTATATTCAAAAGCAGAGACATTACTTTGCCAACAAAAGTCCGTCTAGTCAAGGCTATGGTTTTTCCAGTAGTCATGTATGGATGTGAAAGTTGGACTGTGAAGAAAGCTGAGCACCGAAGAATTGATGGTTTTGAACTGTGGTGTTGGAGAAGACTCTTTAGAGTCCCTTGGACTACAAGGAGATCCAACCAGTCCATTCTAAAGGAGATCAGTCCTGGATGTTCCTTGGAAGGAATGATGCTGAAGCTGAAACTCCAGTACTTTGGCCACCTCATGCGAAGAGGTGACTCATTGGAAAAGACCCTGATGCTGGGAGGGATTGGGGGCAGGAGGAGAAGGGGACGACCGAGGATGAGATGGCTGGATGGCATCACCGACTTGATGGACATGAGTTTGGGTGAACTCCGGGAGTTGGTGGTGGACAGGGAGGCCTGGCGTGCTGCGATTCATGGGGTCACAGAGTTAGACATGACTGAGCGACTGAACTGAACTGTTACTGGAGACTTGGAGATTTTGCTGAGTAACTAACCCAACATGTCACAGATGATAATAATAATAAAGGACAGAGGTGATATTCAAACCCAAGTCTGTTGACCCCAGCACGTTGTACTCTGAATCCTGTAACCACAGCCTTCCCGTCTCAGATCTGGGCCCCAGGGCCTCTGGAGCAGCTGGAGAAGACAACCTAGGAGGAACCAGGCCTTTGCTGCAACATCTGTTTCCGGTCTGTGCTACTCAGCAGAGGCAAACCCACCACTACCATGAGCACACAGAGCAATCAGTTTTCCATGGGCAGGTTCTAATCCAGACAGTCAGTGGGCCACACTGGCCGCCCCACTCCCAGCCCGGGCAGTCCTGGCTGTTTCCTTCATTCAGCCCCATCCATGGCTCTAGGAGGTGGAGATGCTGGGAAGGCAGTGAGTGGAAGCTCTGGAGAGTATGAGCAAGGCCCAGCCACGCCTTGCCTGACATGTTCCTCCCAGAGCCCAAGCAGGAGAAGACCATGCGTGGGGAGGGGAAGCAGGGCCTCCAGCTCACTTAACAGAGATGTGTCAAAAGCACACAGGAGCCCGCTTGAAGGAGCTCCCACTGATCAAATTTGGGACAATGAGTCCATTGAAACCAATAATGATGGCAATAATTCTAACACATTGAATTACAAATCTGTAATCCAAAGTGATACCAAAATCTGGCTCTGTCTCATAATAGCTGATGACCTGGTTCAGGCCACATACCACTTCTGAGTCTCAGCTTTCCCCCTCTGTGCAGTGGGACACCTGTCTTTGTAGTGTTACTGTCAGATCAATGATGATAAAGCTTACAGCAGTGCCAAGTTGGTCTCAGGCCCTCAGAGACTGAATTCTCCAACCAGGCATTTGGATTCTGCTTCCAGTAAGTTATGTAATATGTTTAAACCTGGTTTACTCAAATGTAGAGAAAGAAAAGCAGTAATTTCTACCTCACAGGGTTGCTGTAAGGATGAAATTAAGTGATGCATACAAACACCTTAGCCCCTCAACAAGCTTCTAGTTTATCACTGTTGTCATCTTTTAAATTACTGAAAGGTCTAGAAGCTATGACATCTCAATAGTAATAAACACACTAGCATGCACATTTTGTTTTCTAAATACCATTCCTACGAACAGGTGCCAGAGCTCCTTAGAGAAATAGCCAGGTCCAGCTATTTCTTGCTATTGGCAGCAAAAAAAGCAAGATGAGCCTGGACCATGAATCAAGGCTCACTTAACAGAGATGTGTCGAAAGTTACATAGGAGTCAGCTTGATGGAACTCCCACTGATCAAATTTGGGACAATGAGTCCACCAAAACCAATAATGATGCCAATTAACCCATATAACACATTGAATTAAAAAGCTATAATCCAAAGTGATACCAAAAGCAAAACAAAGGGCTTGAATTTTGCAACCCACCGATGTACTAAGTGACTCGGGCAAGGATCTTCAATGGATCAGTGGATACTAAAATGAAGATTGTTGGGGAACAGAATAGTGCCAGGATCTTCAAGCAGCACTCTCACAAGCTTCTCATTAACTACAGAATGTAAGCAGTGCCTTTTCATGGAAGGACCTGGTTATCATTATTTGTCATCAAAGTTAGCATTACCAGTAATGGGCTTATGTACCTCTTGGAGGTGTTTCTCTGAGAAAATGTAGCAAAATGTCAGCTGGTGAATCCAAGTGTAAGATATATTCGTTGTACTATTCTTTCAACTTTTCTGTAGGTTTCTGAGTGAGTGAAAGGGTCAGTCGCTCAGTTGTGTCCCACTCTTTGTGACCCCATGGACTGCAGCATGCCAGGCCTCCTGGTCCTTCACTGTCTCCCTGAGCTTGCTCAAACTCATGTCCATTGAGTCTGTGATGCCATCCAACCATCTCCTCCTCTGCTGCCCTCTTCTTTTGCCCTCAGTTTTCCCCAGCATCAGAGTCTTTTCCAATGATTCTGTCCCCAAATCTGTGACCTTCTTCCCCATTGGTCTCCCAACATCCAGCCATGAGCTCTCTACTCTGCTGGATGCCTCCATACCCTCCAGACCTCAAATCAGGGAGGCGTGCTGCCCACACTTGTACCCCTAACCTGCTCTCTGCTCTGTCTTTTCTGAGTTAGTGGTGACTCTCTATTCTTCTGCAATCTAGGCAACCTCCTGACTCCTCCAGCTCATCTGTCCGCTGAATCCCATCAGTTACCCAAATCCTGCAGATTCCACCCTCTCTGTATTGATACATCTCATCCAGTCCTCCCTAACGTGCTCACTGCCTTCGAGCAGGTCTCACCAGTTTCCCTCTGGATTAAATGAACGAATCCATGGTTCCCCAGCTTTTCAGCCTTGCTTCCTCCAAAATGGCTCCTATCCCGCCCACACAACAATCTTAGGTACAAATCTGACCCTGTCACTTTGCTACAGAGTGCGAAGCCCTGCTATACTTACCTTGGGGGTCTGGTATTTCCCTCGTTGTGGTCTTAGTGGGCTATTCTCAGAACCCCAAGGTGATGTTGTCATTTATAGCAAGAAATATATATCTGGTCCCTGTCTGTCCTGTCTGGTTACCCTGTCCCCACCATCCTGGCAGAGCTCACAAACACTTGGAATTTCCTAAGTGTTGAGAGAGGTAAAGGTGGTTTTTGTGTTGTTACTGAGGTGACTTCTGGAAAGCCCCCAAGTCTCCGAGGGTGGTGGGGGCTGCTCACCAGAAGAACCAACCGCAGGATGAGAGGGTTGGGATTTACAGTCCCACCCTCAGACCTTCCTGGAGGGGAGAGAGGCTGGAGCTGGAATCCACTCCCTACGGCCAAGGAAAGTGGGGCTGGATCCCACATGTTGCAACTGAGAGCTCACTACTCTCAAGTAGAATTTACAAACTGAAACTAAAGATCATCTTGCCGGCACTGAGGTTCCTGTGTGCCTCGACTGAGACCTGGGCAGCCAAATATAAATAAAATAAACATTTTTTTTTTAAAGGATGGTGTTTGTTTGGAGAGCTTCCACACTGGGGAATGGACCTGCGAGCTGCTGTGCTGGGCCCCAGACTCCACGGGGCCAAAGCTCCTTGGTTGGAAACCTCACCTAGGTATCGCTTCTTCTGGCTATTGACGCTTATCCTTTGTGCTAGACCAGTAACCTCGTGAGTCACCTGGTTTCCTGAGTTCCGTGAGCCCCTTTAGAAAATTAATTGAAGCCCAGGTGTGGATCGTGAGAACCATTGATTTATAGTCAGTTGATCAGAAGCACAGGGCTAGTAATTGGTGTCCAAAGTTGGGGGTCTTGTGAGGCTGAGCCCTGGACTCAGAATCTGATGCTCCCCCAGGGAGAGAGTTTCAGAATTGGGTTGAATGGGCGGAGGTGTGGGGGACACCGGGCTGGTGTCAGAGAACTGCCTGGTGCAGGGAAAACCCCTCATGCTGAACCTGACACGCCTGCCTGGTTCCCATCTCCAGGCTCTACCTGGGTTTCCCTGTCTACAGTGCTTACCACTTCAAGGATGCCTGGCACCCTGCTAGACCCAGCGCGGACCTCAGCATCGCTTTCAGGGCTCCCTCAGTAACTCAGATGTGAGTCTGCCATCCTCTGTTGTTCAGTCACTCAGTTGTGTCCGACTCTTTGCGACCCCATGGACTGCAGCACACCAGGCTTCCCAGTCCTCCACCATCTCCCAGAGTTTGCTCAAACTCTTGTCCACTGAGCTGGTGATGCCATGCAACCATCTCAGCCTCTGTCGTCATCCCCTTCTCCCCCTGTACTGCCCTGTATTCTGAGAATTCACGTCTACGTCTGTTTTCCCGTTGGACTCCTAGGAGGCAAGGATGCAATGTTAACTTGTAGTCTCTCTCCAGTGCCCATCACTCTACTTTGTCAATATCTGATTGCTTCAAAAACTCAATCTGAGCAAACCCTGGAGTCGTGAAACGTTTAGAACTGGAAGGGGAGCCGCAGAAGCCCTAGTCAAACACCCTCATTTTCACCTGAAGACACTGAGAGTCAGAGGTAGGTGGCTGGCTTGTCGTTGCTAGAACTGAGATTCTTTCTTGCTTCCCTTCTGTCCGTGTGAAGTCAGGAGTGTAGATGAGTAAGAGAAGTTGTGTAGGGGAGTGAGGAGACGCCAGGCTCACGCATGCCATGTACCCAGGAGCACCTGCCAGTTTTGAGGATCCTTGGAATTATAAAAGGTACAGAAGTCCATCACTCCCCTCACCAGGGTCCCGACTGCACTCAGGGTGCTGAAACTCCCAGCCGGGCCTGGTCTCGGTCACACCCGCCCACCCAGCACGAGGCTGAACAGCGTGAGGGGTGACTCTCCTGCCCAGCTCAGAGGGCATCTCCAGGGTCCGTGTTCCTTTTATCACCGTGTTATACTCATCAGGGTTGTTAAGCCATTTGGTATCCCAGGCAACCTGCAAGCAGCTCCTGGATGTTTTAACTCAAAGAAAAGACATTTCCAAAGGGGCAGAAAGCACTCCTCACTAGGGTTTACCTCCACGGGCTCAGAAAGGCTAGTGAATAACCTTCCAAGAGGCTACTCGCTGAGAGACTGGGTGCTCTCTTGGGCTCCGGGGGGTGGAAAGGAAGGACTGGGAGAGGAATATCAGCTCTGTAAGAACAGGGTTTTTTTTTTTTCCCCCTAACTATGAAAATAGATTTCTGCAGTCTGAAACCCCAGCTGAGTTTTTCTGCAGGGGAATCCACAGGTTTCTGCATCAGCCCAGATGCAGGTTAATCTTGAAATCGCCCAGCCAGAGACCTGAGGTAGAGCCAGTGGTTTCCTGAAAAGTCCCCCAACCTGCTCCAAGACAGCCCCATGCAGCCCTGCTGCCCTTGATGTGGAGCCACCAAGGTGCTACCCAAGCCAGCCTGCCTGCGAAGCTCACTCCCCTTCGCCCCTGCCCGTTTCCTTCTTTTGAAACTTCGCCCTTGAATTCAGTTGCAGGGTTCCTGTAAGTCCCCCAGGCTGAGAACATCAGACGTTCTGATGATTTTCTAGAGCCTCCATTCATAAAACACCTGGGCGTTTCCACGTGGGGTGTCTTGTTCTTCACAGGGAAAGAAACAAAAGAAGTTGCCAATCCCGTGTCTTCATGAGTCATTAAACCCTCCTGCCCCCATCCCCAGGATGGCGGGGTCCCACAGCCCCTGAGGTCTGTGTGCCCAGGAAAGAAAAACAATGCTTGCGGCAAGCAGAGCCTTTAATAAACAGACGCAATGTTCAGGCTGAGTGTGATGACAAAGTGTGCTGTTTTTAGGTGTGTGGTCCGCAGAGAGGCCAAGCCTGGCCGTGTACCCTCCGAGGACCAGGGTCTCCAAAGCCCTGTGATTGCACTCACCATGAGCTTGCGGGTCCACCTTGCCCCTTCTCCACCCCACTCTGCCCCTGTGATTGCCGAAGCTCTGGTGGTACAAGGGCGGTCGTCCTGAGGCTACCACCAACAGTCAAGGGCACAGGCCCTCGCCGGGTCTGCAAAGGGCACTGACCCCCATTAGCACAGGAAGCTCCTATTGCCCTGTTGGAACTTCTCTGGCAGTCCAGTGGTTAAGAATCCACCTGCCAATACAGGGAACATGGTTGGATCCTTGGTCAGGGAACGAATCCCACATGTCGTAGAGCAACTAAGCCTGAGCGCCACAACTACTGAAGCCTGGAGCCTGTGTTTAGCAGCAAGAGAACCAACCGCAGTGAGAAGCCCATGCACCACGACTAAGCCCTTGCACAGCAACAAAGCACCCGCGTGCCGCAGGGAAGGCCCAGCACAGCCAAAAATAAATAGCAGAAAAGAGCTTATTGCCAGGAAGGAAACTCAGACCCTCCTGCGGGGTCATTCTTCTGCTAGGGTTAGATCCTAGGTTGAATGCTGCTTAAACTAAGACCCTGTATTAGTAAATGTTAGTCTCAACCCCTGGAAAAGACCCTGATGCTGAGAAAGATTGAAGGCAGGAGAAGGGGATGATAGAGGATGAGATGGTTGAACGGCATCACCGACTAGATGGACATGAGTTTAAGCAAGTTCCAGTGGTTGGTGATGGACAGGGAAGCCTGGTGTGCTGCAGTCCATGAGGTCAGAAAGAGTTGGACAAGACTGAATGACTGAAATGAACTGAACTGAACTGGTCTCAACCCCTGGTGGCTCAGATGGTAAAGAATCCACCTGCAATGCAGGTAGACCCAAGTTTGACCCCTGGGTTGGGGAGATCTCCTGGGGAAGGAAATGACACCCTACTCCAATATTCTTGCCTAGAGAATCCCATGGACAGAGGAACCTGGCTACAGTCCATGGGGTCACAAAGAGTCAAACATGACAGCACACACAGCCTCAACCGTGAATAGTGAAAAACCCCAAATCTCAGTGGCCCAGTGTTTGTGTCTCTCTCACGTCCCCATGGAGGATGGGGTTGGTGAGCTCTGGGCAGGTACAGGGACCCTGAGGGGCCCAGCCACTTCCATCTTGCAGCTCTGCTCTATGTGCTTCAGCTGCCAAGGTCTCCTCAGGTATCGCATCTCTAGTCCAGCAACAGGGCCAGAAAGGGCCAGAAGGGGACAGTCCCTCTTTTTAAGGGCACTTCCTGGAAGCTGCAGCCACCCCTTCTGCTTACTTTGCATTGACCAGAATGTGGCTCTCATTCTCAGGGGGTGGGCGGGCATTTTTGTGGTTACAAAGATGGGGGCAGGGAGGATGTGACTGGCATTTACAGACCAATGATGCTAGACATTCTGAAATGTGACCGATAGTCCCACACCACAAAGAGTTTCTGCAAGTTCCCGCGGGGTATTGAGGTTTATAGTTATCTAAGCTGAAAAAGACCCTGATGCTGGGAAAGACTGAAGGCAGGAGCAGAAGGGGATGACAGAGGATGAGATGGTTGGATGGCATTACCGACTTGAAGGATGTGAGTTTGAGCAAGTTCCGGGAGTTAGTAACGGAGAGGGAGGCCTGGCATGCTGCAGTCCATGGGGTCGCAAAGAGTTGGACACAACTGAGTGACTGAACTGAACTGAAGCTTAGAAATTAACTCCTTTTGACATAATTTACCAAAAACTACATGTGGTATTTTTTGAACTACTTAAATATACATTGAAATTTTCAAGTGTGCAATGATCAAGTTTTTCTTTTTTTTCAGAATTGTACCAAGGCTTGTTCTCAATTTCAGAAATATGTCAACCATGACAGCTCCCTTCGTTGTTGCCATTGGAAAAATTCAGCCTTTGCCTGGTGCCACATTCTGAGTGATTTATGTCTGTGTGCCAGCTTCCAGGGCCCTTCTTTCATCTTCTGGGAGAGATGTGACTGAGCGTTTAAAATATGTGAAGTGTAATATTTTGTTATAAGTTACTTTCCCTCTAGTTTCTCTTTAAAGTAATTTATGGATTTTTTTAAGCCTATAAATTTAATTTTAGGAGAATAAAGGAAAGTTACAAAGCATTTGTAGAGAAAGAAATGGCAACCTACTCCAGTATTCTTGTCTGGTTTCCTGACTTCCATAAGCTCATGGACAGAGGAGCCTGGAGGGCTACAGTCCATGGGGCCACAAAGAGTCGGACACGACTGAGCAACTAAACAGCAGCAAGGCATTTGTCATCAAAGGAGCTGCTGGGTGTGATGGGAAGACCACTGGCAGATGCATAGCCTCAGAGCCACGAAGGCTGACCTTGACCTACATCTGCTTCCTGAGCATCGTCACCTCATTTACAAAGACTCCTGCCAACCACTCTCTGCTCTCAGTTGACTGTGGGTCCTAAGCCCAGACCCACTCTCAAAACTCGCCCCCATCAGCACAGACCATGTGGCTTCCGGTGTTGTGGACACAGACTCCCCCAGGAAGGTTTGTGACAATTCAACACAGTCATTTTGTCACTAGGGACATTCCAACATGCTTGCTTTACTCTTGGTTTGACCCATATCGTTTTGATATGAGCCGAAATTAAGCTTTCAGCTATTTCTATCACCAAGTGACAAAGGAAGCAGATACTCTGTCCCCTTGGCTCAGCCTCACCTGTGTCCCCTGCCTTGCCAATCCCACTCCCCGCTGGGAAACGTGCTTGCATCTCAGAGACAGGCTGAAGGTCAGGAAGGTCTGCTGGACCAACTTCCTGGTAATAAAAAAAATCTGTTTTTAGATTTTGTTATGAGTCTTCCTGGTATAGAACAGCCCTCCAAAATGACCTCATCAAAATGACTTTCTCAAAAGTTCTGTTTCACCCCAAAGACCAGAGGAAATAGGGCTAAGAAATGGAGCACACCTAAAAGGACCATCTTGGCCGGCCCTGCATAGACAGAAAGTGCCCAGCAGGCTCAGCACAGGCAACAACATGACCGGCTCTTCCCACCCCACCCGCCACTGCCTCTTCCCTGCCTTTGACGAGAATGACACCTGGGGCCCGGTTGTCACTGCAGGTCTGGGGAGGGAAACCAGCCAGAGTGCTTCGGATGAGCATGGATGCCTGGGTCTCAGCCCCGAGGCTCGCCTTTCACTGGTCTGGGGTGGGCCTGGGCACTGATATATATATTTCTCAGCACCCCCTCGGCGATCTGAAACCCGTACCACCAGGAATCTGCACCACAGCTCCTTTCAACAGCTCTCTCCAACAGGCCTTTATTTTGGCATTTCCCATTTCTTCTAGCTCCAGGGAGATGTGTATGTGTGCTAAGTCCCTTCAGTCGTGTGTGACTCTGCAACCCTATGGACTCTAGCCCACCAGGCTCCTCTGTCCATGGGATTCTCCAGGCAAGAATACTGGAGTGGGCTGCCATTCCCTCCTCCAGGGGATATTCCCAACCCAGGGATCAAACTCACGTCTCTTTTGTCCCCTGCATTGAGTTCTTTATCACAAGCACCATCTGAGAAACCCAGGGAGAAGGCTTTGGGGATGTACTACAAAGCAAAAATGTTTATTACTCCTTAATAAGATGAATTTAAGTCACCCACGATCTGTCCTCCTGTCTCTGCCCTGATTCCTCCCTTGATGGGTCTTGGTGCGCCATCCCTTTCTTCTTTTCAAACTGATATCTGATAAGTCACCATATTTTGGAAGACAACTTGGTAAACAAACAGGGTTGTTTGGGGGGTTTTCTTTGGTAGGAGGAGGATGCTGTTCCACCCACCAGCTATAAGTCAAAGTTATTTCCCCTTTGTTTTATATTCAAAGTCAAATAAAAACAATTACAGCACCTGTTATGGAGAGAATTATGTCCCCCCAAAATAGATAGGTTCAAGTCCTAATCCCCAGCACTTCTGAATGTGACCTTATTTGGAAATAGGATTGTTAGGAAAGTAATTAGTTAAATCACAGCATGGTCATAGGAGTAATCTGATATGACTTGTGTCCTTCTGAGAAGATGACCTTGTGAAGACAAACACACAAATGGAAAATGCCACATGAGGATGGAGGGTTGGCCAAGGGACACCCAGGACTGCTGGCAACCTCAGAAGCTGAGCAAAAGTCCCAGGACAGCTTGTCCTCCAGAGCCTCTGAGTGAGCACAGCCCTGTCCACACCGTGGTCTTGGACCTGTGGTCTTCAGAAGAGTGTACGTTTCTGCTATGAGTCACCCACCTCGTGGTGCTTTGTTACAAGAGCTGAGGGAAAGTAATGCAAGCGAAGTTACTATGCCCACTTTTGTTTGTTTGAAAGAGGCAGTAGGTTGTGATGGCTGAGGGCGCAGACTTCTGTGTCAAGCCACCTGCCTTCCTGTGACCTCCTACACGGCTTTTCTCATGCGGAAAATGAGGACTCTAAGACCCTAATGCAGAGACTTGTTATCGCTGTTGTTTAGGTGCGCAGTCATGTCTGACTCTTTGTGAGCTCATGGACTGTAACCCGCCAGGCTCCTCTGTCCATGGGAATTCTCCAGGCAAGAATACTGGGGTGGGTTGCCATTTCCCTCCCCAGGGGATCTTCCTGACCCAGGAATCAAACCAGGGTCTCCTGCATTGGCAGGCAGATTCTTTACCACTGAGCCACCAGGGAAGGCAGGTCCTGCAGAGAGCTCTTAGGAAACGTG
Source organism: Cephalophus harveyi (assembly GCA_006410635.1). NCBI lineage: Eukaryota > Metazoa > Chordata > Mammalia > Artiodactyla > Bovidae > Cephalophus > Cephalophus harveyi. The sequence continues at coordinate 81,335 of SJYT01063823.1, forward strand.
AAACTGGTGATGTCTAAGAAGAACCCAGGCCCGGCACTCAGAGGTCCTCCCAAAGCACAGGGGCGACTGAGGGACAGGGCCTGGAGCAGGGAGCCAGGCTGTCTGTCCAGACAGAGGAGGGCAGAGGCCAGGCCAAGTGCCCACCCCCCGTGATGCTGTCAGGATGAAGGAGGTGATACGTGAGGGCTTGGAGCGAGCGTCACATCACCGTTGCCAGGCTGCCATCGATTCGTCACTGTTTCGGAGCTCCAGCCCGATGGTGTTCAGAGCAATGTGGAGAGCGGTGTGCTGGGCCACAGTTCACACCCCAGGCATCTGGCTGGCATGCAGACAAGAGCAAACCCATTCACTTGGGTCTCACTGCTTAATTATTGCAACTTGGCACGGCTTCCGGTGCCTTGAGAGCCCTTGGACACGCACCATACGTTTTGGGCAGGAAGGCACGGCTGGCACGGGGATGGGCCCGTCAATCCTGCAGCTCTGCTCTGCTAAGTGGTGGATGCTCTCCAAACGCTTGGCCCCAAATGCACAGGAAGCAAAAGCCTGGCACTCAGAGGCACCAAGGCCAAGCTCACCCACAACCCACCTGCCAATCGTACCATCCTGCGTTCATAACCAGTGGCAGTTTCCAGCCTGGCGGTGGAAAGAGGTGAGGGGGCAGGGAGCCATCAGCTGGCGAGATGTTTCGTGTGCGAGGAGGACTGGCTCAGGTTACATAGGAGCCTAGAGCCCCTCACCGCCCCCAAGCCGAGTGAAGAGCTGTGCGCCTGCCTGTCTTGGATGGCCCTTGACTGTGGGTGCAGAGTAGGGCCTGACTGAAGCCACGTCACCCATTCATTCATTCTTTTGATCAACCAACCAGCATTTACTGAGCATCTGCTCTGTGCTCAGCCCTGGTGACACAGAAATGACGGAGAAAGGGGGCCTCCTGAAAGGGAATATGGGTCTGGGCTCCCCTTATTCCAGAAGGATCCTTCACTGAATCCTTCGGGAGGCTGGAGGGAGCTGGCCTGGTGGCCAAGTTTGCTGATGACACTCATATCGACAAGACTGATGGGCTGGGCAGACATGGGAGCCTGAGCTTCACTGGTGAATATTAAAAAGGTCTCAGCCCTCACAGAACTTATATTAAGTCCCCAGGGAATGTGACATTTGCAACCTGAATATTTTCTAGTCCTCTCGTGTGTGTGCGCGCTCAATTGTGTCCGACTCTTTGCAATCCCATGGACTGTAGCCCGCCAGGCTCCTCTGTCCGTGGGATTCTCCAGGCAAGAACACTAGAGTGGGTTGCCATTTCCTTCTCCAGGGGATCTTCCCGACCCAGGAATCCAACCTGCATCTCTTTCATCTCCTGCATTGGCAGGTGGATTCTTCACCACCAGCACCACCTGGAAAGCCCCAGGGAGACTTGGCCCCAGTGATTTTCTACAGAGTTAGGAAGATATCCTAACTTCTCAAATCCCCAGGGTAGCAAAAGGGCAAACAATATACTCTCTCTCAAAGAGCTGGACACCAAAGCCAGAGCCCGCCAGCCATCTCAGCACTTCCTGCTGGAGGAGGCAGGCCTGTCGCAAGGGCAGACTTGGCTCCTGCCCGAGGCTGCAGCAAAGCCACCTGTTCCTGGAAGATGACTCTGAGGTGACCGCTTAGGGAGGACGGGAAGATGGTCTGACAGTCACGGGGCAGAGGTCCGGCAACAGGGCCCAGCATCCAGCTGAGAAGGTCTTGCTGGCCTCTCAGGGCTGGTGTGGCCCATCCCTGTGTTGAAGCAGTGATGGTGAGGGGTGCTTCTGGAAAAAGAAGAGGGACGAGGTCTTTATCTTGTGGTGTGGTTAGAGGAATATTCCTCCCCCAGGGAATAGGAACGGAAGCAGAAGGCAAATGAAGTCTCAGGAGGGACTCAGGACCAAGCATCCAGCCCAGGGTGTCTCAGTTGTGGCTCTCTGGACATTTGGGGCCAGGTACCTAATTCTTTGTTGTGATGTGTATAAGAGACAGGCTGTGTCCCAAGCACCCATAATAGTAAGGGCCCGTGGGGGATGATAGCATTGTTGTTTGAAGGACCAGGACTGGAAAACCATCATGAGTATCTGTGACCTCCGTCATCGCTCCACTGTTGGTTCTTTCCACTTTCCCAGCGTGGCTCTGCTGGCCACAGGAAGGGTCGTTAAGACACAACTGTGCCCAGACCGGCCCGTGGGCCAACTCCAGAACCACCCCCCTCCACCACCCTGATCCCATCCATTGCCAACCTGGGTGGACAAGGACGAAGCAATTATAAATCCGATCCATCCTTCCTCAGTACTGGGATTAAATCCAGGCATTAGGATTGTGGATGATTTTTGACGTTTCTGCATTTTTTTTCTTCAGATTTACCACAATGAACTTGCATTTATTTAATGATGAGGAAAAAAGGGAAAAATATAAAGCTTACTCAGTTTGTGATTTTGACCCTGACAGCTCCAAATGGGGCCTGGGGTCAGGCTCTTCTGTAGGACACGCTGAGGTCTGCCTGTGGGGAGGGGGGAGTCCCTTCCCGTCAGTGAGAGGTCTGTGAAATGGGCTGTTGACTTCTTGTTTTGAAGACTGTTTGTAAGGATCAGTGGACATCCTGGATACACCAGACGGCCAGTGGCAGAGGTGCGGAAATGGGCTTATGGTTAGGGCAGCTCTGACCAGCCGCCAGAAGTGTGTTGTGTCCTAGGAGGCCTGAACAGTTACCCCGTCTCTCCAAGGGATCGTGCCAGAGGAAACCTGCCTGTGAGGCTCTCATTCAGTTACCATCACTGTCAGGACCGTGATTAGCCGTGTCTGGTGGACTTCAGAGGCCCTGCTTGGCTACAGCCTAACAGCCGAGCTCCCAGGACCCAGTTAGGAGAGGGACAGATGCCCTGGTTTCTCATGAGAGACCATCGTGACATGTATTAACAGCTCTGAAATCCTGAGACCCACCAGGCCTGACGTTAATAAGCAATGTTCCCCTCGTTTCTTTCCTGCTCCGTCTCCAGAAATGGCTCCTCGTAAAGAAGATTGTCATGACAACCTGTGTGCAGGCACCGCGGCAGGCGGGCCGCGACAGAGGGCCCCGCGTCCGGATGAAAGAGCCTGGCGAGGTTTCAGCCGCGGAGCTCGGCGGTGCAAAATCCACATGCGTGTGGAAGGCTGGTTTCATGAACAGAAAGCTGGGTTAGGGGCTTCTGCACACACGGGCTCCTGGCCCCAAGAGGTCTGGAGGAGGCTCAGAGCCCGCATGGACCTGGTCCTGCCCCGCCAGTGCCCCCAGCCCTGCCCCGGGGTTTCTGGTCTCTTTGTGCCTTCAACCCGGGTGACTTTGGTGCCAGCAGGGGAGCAGCGCCCCTTGGATGCCTCTGACCCAGAGCTGTTGGAGGAAGCAGGTTGCTGATCCCAGCAGAGCTGTGAGGGCGCAGTACAAAGCCTGGCATGCTGTTTGGGGGCAGCGAGTTCTCTGCGGTCCCGAGCAGAAAGGGCAGGCCCAGTCTCCTCTCCCCAGCGTGCGGGCAACCTCTTAGCCTCCAGGCCCCTGTCCGGTCTCGCAGGTGGAGCTCCTCCTGCCTGGAGGCAGATGGCCCCCCCAAGGCACTCTCCCTGGTCCTTCTGACCAGAAGATCCAAGATCCCAGGAAACTGGCTTCTCCTGTGGAAAGGACAGGCCTTGCTTGTCAGGACGCCCTGGATGGAATCCTGGCCCTGTCCCCCACCCTGTGTGACCTCGGGCAAGTCACAGAAACTTCTCCAAAACGCATGCTCTCTCTCACGCTCCGGGTTCCCAAGCCCAAGTGACATTAGGCTGACCTCTCAGCGGACACTGCCCCAAGTGCTACACACACACCTCTCACCTAGTCCCCACCGTGGATCAGCTCTGTTATCATTCAGTCCCATTGTATAGATGAGGAAACTGAGGTCCAGAGACGTTAGGGTTCTTGCCCCAAATCGCAGACTCATGAGAGGCAGAGCCGAGAATTGGACCCAGGCAGTCTGACTCCATGTCTGCAAACAGTTAGCCCCACACTGGATTGTTCTGAAGCCTACACCAGCTCCTGCAGGACCCTCACCAATCTCAGCTTTCACCACACATTCCTGTTCCTACGTCCCACTCACCCAGGCCTTCCTGAAGCAGCCAAACCCACACTGACCTCCGGGCCTTTGTGTCCACAGACCCACTGCCCAGGTCTCCCTCCTATTCAGCGCCTGGCTGCATCCTCCCCCTTTGCCCCTCTGCCTGCACACCTCCTCCTCACAGGCTATGGGACCAAGAAGAGAATCTCCTAGACTTCTGTCTGGGCCTCCTGTTAACTTGGAGGTGTAACTAGCCAGTCCATACCCACCAGGGGTCTCATTGTCACCCAGTCCTATCTGCTCTGGGGGATGCTCCATTCCATCCTCTGGGCCCAGTTCGTGCCCCCTTGTGATTCACAGTCAGCTCGATTTAGGTCAAATCCCCTAGCTTGTTTTCTCATCTGTAAAATGGAAAAAACAATACCGACGTCCTAGGGTTGTTGTTCAGAGCCAACGAGAGAACGTACACACAGCCCACATGGCCCTCAGCTTCTGTTATTATTAGCATCACAGGGTGGGGGGCGGTGGTGATGGGGGGACTTGTTTTCAAACAGCTGCCCTACTAAGGAAACTTCACACACAGAGAAACAGAACTACAGAAATCCTGGAATGGCATCCCAGCCATTTCTTCACCTGGATCTATTTGTCTGCCTGTTTTGAAAACTGGAAAGGCTGCATATAAAATTATAGAGATAATCTGAGCTTTTAAATGACGTTATCTGCCTGACTCTAGAGATTTACTTTTGCTTTGAGTAGGCACTTCGGCCAGGGGTAGATTATCTTAATCCGTCCTGGATGAGCTGATTCAAAGCCGGTTTCAGTCTGTGAAGGCTGGTCCATTCCTGGGTCACCCTTATGGCCGGCAATAACCCCTCTGTTGCCCCACCCTGGAGTGTTTCCTAAGCCCCCTCTCCTTGGCAGAACCCGAACTCAAATGTTTGTTTCTCCAGTCTCTTTTCAGTAGACTGAAAGTTCTAACCAATTCCTTAGCCCTTTATCTGGCACATAGAAATTGGCAAATGCCTTGTGGGGTAGGGGACAGGAAGGCTACCCTCTCTGTAATACCCTCTTCTTGATTTTGGCCCCTCAAGTCCCAGCACCCTTGGGAGCTCTCTGATATCTTCAAAAGAGTTTGTAAAAAATATTTTATCTGGTTTTTCTAGCCTCGAGAGAGCCGGGTTGGATCCCTAGTTATCTCAATGTGGAGGCTGATATGATGTAAGCTACTCCACCATATGGAAGTGAACATCTCTATTTGAGTTAATCCTCATTTCCCTAATTGTTCTGTTTTCCAATGCTTTTGGTTTTTTTTTTTTTAATTTATATATTTTTAATTGGAGGGTAATTAGTTTACAATGTTGTGTGGTTTTCTGCCGTATCAATGTGAATCAGCCACAGGTATCTTCAGTTCAGTCACTCAGTTGTGTCCGACTCTTTGCGACCCCATGAATCGCAGCACGCCAGGCCTCCCTGTCCATCACCAACTCCCGGAGTTCACTCAGACTCACATCCATCGAGTCAGTGAAGCCATCCAGCCATCTCATCCTCTGTCACCCCCTTCTCCTCCTGCCCCCCTGTCTCTTATACACATCTAGAAAGGGGGCCTCCTGAAAGGGAATATGGGTCTGGGCTCCCCTTATTCCAGAAGGATCCTTCACTGAATCCTTCGGGAGGCTGGAGGGAGCTGGCCTGGTGGCCAAGTTTGCTGATGACACTCATATCGACAAGACTGATGGGCTGGGCAGACATGGGAGCCTGAGCTTCACTGGTGAATATTAAAAAGGTCTCAGCCCTCACAGAACTTATATTAAGTCCCCAGGGAATGTGACAAAAGTCTGACGCTGTTTCCACTGTTTTCCCATCTATTTCCCATGAAGTGATGGGACCAGATGCCATGATCTTTGTTTTCTGAATGTTGAGCTTTAAGCCAACTTTGTCACTCTCACTCTCCTCTTTCACTTTCATCAAGAGGCTTTTTAGTTCCTCTTTGCTTTCTGCCATAAGGGTGGTGTCATCTGCATATCTGAGGTTATTGATATTTCTCCTGGCAATCTTGATTCCAGCTTGTGCTTCTTCCAGCCCAGCATTTCTCATGATGTACACTTTGTTAATTTAAAGGTCTCATCAGAGTGTCTGGGGGAAGTGAGAATCCACATTTTTCACACTGGTCTAGGATCGAATTCCTCAGGAGGCAGACAGGGAGGGTGAGGAGGGTGTCTGGCCATGGATTCAGATGGCACCTTATCCTAAACCAAGGTCAAAGAAGGCATGTGGATTGAAGGTTTCTATAGCAGCTGATGGAGAAGGCAATGGCACCCCACTCCAGTACTCTTGCCTGGAAAATCCCATGGATGGAGGAGCCTGGTCGGCTGCAGTCCATGGGGTTGCTAAGAGTCGGACATGACTGAGCGACTTCACTTTCACTTTTCACTTTCGTGCATTGGAGAAGGAAATGGCAACCCACTCCAGTGTTCTTGCCTGGAGAATCCCAGGGACGGGGCAGCCTGGTTGGCTGCCAACCTAGCTGCAGCATAGCAGCTGAATTCTCCAGGCATTTTTCTTCAACGAGTCCACAAACTAGTTCGATTAATGCTAACTTTTCCTCCAGATAATGCAGCTTAGAAGCAAGGTAAGAGGGCCATCTCCTGGTAAGAAATACGGTGGTGTTGAGACCTACAGAGATTCTCAAACTGTGCAGGACCCTGAGGGTCCCAGGAAGAGCGGCTTTGGGAAGGTGTTCAGGGGGAGTGGAGCCCTGTCTCTGTCTTCAACCAGTTCAGCTCCCTCTTGGTCTATTTTATGCACTGGGTTTCTGACCGAGGTTTCCACCATGTGGACTCTGAGAAATTCTTCCATCAAAAAACTCTGAAACAGTTTCATCTTATTGATAATCTGAGTTCTCTGGACAGAACTGACTTTCGTAGGGCCGTACAAACGGTTCCTGTAAAGCCAGAACATAAACCAGCTGTTTTGATCATGGTTCAAGCACTTTCCACCACCTCACACTGAGTCACCTGGAGATTCAGTTTCCCAAAAGGTCCTTTGCTTTAAAAAAATGTTTCTCTTGAAGGCCACTGTTCTTACTTTTTTTGTAGAGCTCTGCGGGCCCTTCTCACAAGCTCCCCCTAGAGGACATGGAGTGAACAAGGCTGTCATCTGGAAGCACAGTGATGCCCTGCCTCAGAGACCCCAGGAGACCTTGCATCCTAGCTCCCGAGAGTCACTGTGTGACCTTGGCAAGTCAGGCCACCTCGCTGGGCCCTTACCCTCCATAAAATTAGAAATCCAGAAGGCTGAAGATCTCTGCACCTTCTTGTGGAAGGCCCCTCAGAGAATCCCCCCAAGAGGGCTTGAGTCACCCGGATATGGACACGTGATCCTTCCTTCTCTTGGGAAGCCAAGGATGTCAACAAACCCAAATGAGGATGGCAACAGCTCCAAGAGAGGAGCTATGTCTCTGAGACCAGGTGGGAGGATATATAGCATCAGTGTTCTGGGCTAAAGTGTGCACTGCTTAGTTGCTCAATCATATCCAACTCTTTGAGCCCCCATGGACTGTAGCCCACCAGGGTCCTCTGTCCATGGGATTCTCCAGGCAAGAATACTGGAGTGGGTGGCCATGCCCTCCTCCAGGGGATCTTTCCAACCCAGAGATTGAAACCAGGCTAAACCGTGCCCACCCAACCCAAATTCCTATGTTTCCCCTGATATCTCAGTTGGTAAAGAACCTGCCTGCAATGTAGGAGACCCCGGGGTAGATTCCTGGGTCAGGAAGATCCACTGAAGAAGAGATAGGCTACCCACTCCAGTATTCTTGGGCTTCCTTTGTGGCTCAGCTGGTAAAGAATCCACCTGCAATTTGGGAGACCTAGGTTTGATCCTTGAGTTGGGAAGATCCCCTGGAGAAGGGAACGGCTATCCACTCTAGTATTCTGGCTGAGCCGGGATAATTCCATGGACTGTATAGTCCATGGGGTTGCAAAGAGTCAGACACAACTGAGCGACTTTCACTTTCACCCAAATTCCTATATTGAAGTCCTAACTCCCAGTACCTCAGAATGTGACTGTATTGGATGCAGGACCTTTAAAGAGGTTAATTAAGATACTGAGATCACCATTTGGGGTCCTAATCCAGTATGGCTGGTGCCCTTATGAGAAGCCAAGGGAAGAAGGCACAGGAGAAATCAGGTCTGCTGACACCTGGATCTTGGGTCGCAGCCTCCAGAACCATGAGAAAATGAATGTCTGTTTGTCACCCAGTCTGTGGTCCTTTGTTAGGCAGCCCTAGCAATCCAACACAATTGGCAAATCCCCTGCTCAGCGACATCCCCCACCTCTTTGGAAATTATTCCTGTTTGCTCTTTTGACAATCTCTCCTGTGAATGAACTGGAGAGAAATTCAATCCGTAGAATGAGTGAGATAAATAAAGTTATAATGAGAGTTGCTATGGACCTACCATTTCTGTCCTGGGGGAGAAGTCACAGCAATGAAGACCCAGAGTAGCCAAAATCAAATAAATAAGATAAAATAAAGATATTTAAGTTCTTTGTCCTCAAAGGATTAAAACAGCTTCCTTGCCCTGGTGCTGTAAGCATTGTGTTCAGTACACAGTTAAGCTCAGGCATAGTCAAGAAATAATTTTTGAAAACAACGTACAGTTGCACGACATACAGGCATAAACATATCTATTTCATGAATATCCTGTGACAAAGCTGAATGAAGAGATCTGGGCTTCCTAGGTAGTGCTAGTGGTAAAGAACCCGCCTACCAATGCAGGAGACTTAAGAGCCATGGGTTCGATCCCCAGGTTGGGAAGATCCTATGGAGGAGGGCATGGACCCCCACTCCAGTGTTCTTGCCTGCAGAATCCCACGGACAGAGGAGCCTGGAGGGCTCCAGTCCATAGGGTCACGAGAGTTGGACACGACGGAAGTGACTTAGCAAGCACACGGTGAAAGGATAAAATAGCAGTTGATTTTTCATTGAGAGGGGAAAAGTGGTGTCTTTCTCTAGCACAGAACCAAGAGTTGGTCAGAGGAAAGGACAGGGGATGATTTCAACAGATAAATAACCAAATGTCTGAAGAGAATTTGCAAACAGAATGGATTTCCTTCCCAAGGACTGGAAGTGGCGTGGGCAGCTGGGCAACGAAGAGCTGCAGTCATTTTCCGCTCCATTTCTACAGACGGCAGCAGAAACATGATGGCGGAGAGCAACGCCAAGTGACAATCTTCATTTCCTTCCTCGGGGATAGAAAACACACCCGTTTATTAAGTCTTTAAAAGCTGTAACCACAGATTGCGGCAACAAGACGCGACAGAGAGAAGAGAGCTTGGGTTGAGCCAGCCGTATGTGGCAACCAAATGAAAAGACGATTCCCGTCTGGTGGAGCAGCAGCCAGTCCCCGGGAAGAGCATGAACAAAGAGCTTCTCATTTACAGCAGAGATGCTGACATGCGGTGTGTTTTCCTTGGCAGACGGGCAAGTTCCCCAGAAAAGGAAGATTAATGCAAACAGGAAATACGAGCACACTCTAGCAAACCATGTCCATTTTCTGCCTGGGGAGATCTCTGAGAAATGGATGGCCTTGGCCGTGGATTAGGAGGACGTGAACAAGTTCTGCCCTAGGACCTTCTCCCGCGTCTCAACTCTGCCCAACCTGACTTTCACAGGGAAGTCTCTCCTGTCTCAGCATTGCTGGGCAAGAGGCAGCCCACCTGAATTCATTTTACCACAAATGGAGACTTTCCCATATAAGTTTCTAACAGTTGGTCATCAATAAATACTTGTTGAGTGAAGTTTTTTTTCTTTTTTTTTTTTTTACTGTAGTCACTGATCCTGCTTCTAGACACAGAGAATAATGATTATTAGCAAGGATTTTAAAGTCAGACTAATGAAGATTCAAAAACTTGCTCTAACCCCATTTTAGCTGTGTGACCTTGGGTAAGGTGTTGAACTCCTCTTAATGTAGTTTTATCATCTTTTAAATAGGCATGCTGGAACCTTTCTGGTGGTCCAGTGGCTAAGACTCTGAGCTCCCAAAGCAGGGCGCCCAGGTTTGATCCCTGGTCAGGGAACTAGATCCCACATGGTGTAACTAAGCGTTCACCTGCCACAACAAAAGATCCTGCATGCCGCAGCTAAGACCCGGCATAGCCAGATAAATAAATAAACAAAATAGGCATGACAGTGTACAAGAAGTGTGTAAAGTGCTGAGCACAGAACATAGCAAACTCCTCATTCAGTACATATATGTTGTTCATTATCACTGTGACCACACCTCAGTGCAGGTGGCCAGCATCTGTCCCCTGCTGGTCGCAAACCCCCCAACTCATCTCCCCGACTCCAGCACTTCCCCACACCCCAGAGTCTTCCACACACTAGGGCCAGAGTGATCTTCCAGAACACAAATCTAATTGGTATGAAGAAGATCCAAAACCCCTCTCTTCCAAAAGAACTGATCATAAATTGTCAAAACCAACTTTGCCTGAGGTCATGAAATTATCCAAAGGCTTGCAGCCATCTGGGAAGCTTATAAATGGCTAAATCTTGGTAAGAACAGTGAGATTTACGGGGTTTTAACTTGCTGTATTCCAGTCTTTCCACTTCCAGCTCCATGGTTGCCTTGAAAAACCAGTCATAGTGACACCAGCAACCTGATAGCCACCAGGCCGGTGGAGATGGCGCTGGAGTTCCTTTAAAGCTTCATTTCCAGGGAACCGTCAGTATCTGACCTCTCTGGTAGTTCCCTGCAAGTGTCCACCTGCAAAGTCATCTTTATTTTACCTGACCTGGCGTTCATTCTGTGCAAAAAGCCTTTTCCCCCGGGGCGGGGTGGCTGGGGTGGGTGTTGCGGACAGTGGTTGTCAAAGAAGAAATTAAAGGCAACCGTTTAACTTTGCAGCTGGGTGCTTTGCCGCCTGAGGCAGTGAACAACAGTTGGGACAAACAATTAGCTGGCCAAAAAGCTTAAAGGGAAAGGCTGAGGAATTTATTTCCAAACGAGCAGCTTTGAAAAACTTCCACATTTTCCTGGGAATCTCGAAGGCCATGTCGACCTGAAGGGCTATGAGTGTGCCCAGAGCTGTGTATATTGTTGCTGTTCAGTCGCTCATTCATGTCCAATTCTTTGTAACCCCACGGACTACAGCATGCCAGGGCTATGTAAATGCTCACAAAAGACCTCAAAAGGCCCTAAGCTCTCACCTCTCGCTGACCTTGATGCGCTCGCTGCACAGCCAGGAATTGATAGCTAAGGCATACCTGTCAACTTCCTGGCTGAGCGTTGAAGATGAGTCCCTCTGGGCACAAAGAGCCCTTGGCAACGAATGAGAGATTTATTGGTTATAGAAATTTAAGGAAATCTCTGTCCATTCATTAACTGACTGGTGAGCTCAAGAGTTTAGTGGCTAAACATGAACAAGATGAGAGACTTTACAAAATTCATTCAGAAAAGGTATTAAAACAGCAACAACAACAACCAACCCTGGAGACAGGGCCGAATCTGATTTTCGGAGTTATGTCACATTGTAATTGCTGCTGTTCAGTCACTGAGTCCTGTCAAACTCTGCAGCCCCAAGCACTGCAGCACACCAGGCTTTCCTGTCCTTCACCATCTCCCAGAGTTGGTTCAAACGCATGTCCATTGAGTCAGTGATGCTGCCTAACCATCTCATCCTCTGTCGCCCCTTTTCCTGCTTTCAATCTTTCCCAGTATCAGGGTCTTTTCCAATATCACATTACATCATTTTAAATGTAATCAAGAAAGGAGGAGGGTCTTCCCTGGTGATCCAGTGATTAAGCCCCTGAGCTTTCAATGCAGGGGGCACTGGTTCAATCCCTGGTCAGGGAACTAAGATCACAGATGCCTCACAGTGCTGGCCAAATAAATAAATAGCAATAAAAAAAAAAAAAGGAGGAGGAGGAAGAGAAAATAAGACATGGGTGAAAGAGGAAGTTACCGTATGCCAGACACTGAGCAAATGCTCTGCATTTGCCAACTCAGGTAACTCTCACACCCACCTGCAAAGGCATTGTTCTTATCTTACAGACTATTAAAACCCAGTCCCAGGGGGTTAGCCCGATGTGGTCATACAGCCCGGAAGTGGCAGGGGAGGCAGGGCAGGGCCCCCAAGAGTCTGGCCGGAGCACCCCTACACTCCACCTTTGGGCGGATCTGCCTGGGGGCCACCTGTTGTGTCTTTAGAACACCCGTGAGCTGTTTGAGGTAGTCATTAGCTGAATAAATGCTTTTCAGCAGGGGGTAATCATTATATTAATTATCGTTAATAATCAGGTTCATCAGGCACTGGGTGCGAGGCTTCCTAACAGAATAGAAGCACTCTCTGTGCTATTCACAGGCACCAGGCAGCTTAACACAGCCCTCCAGCTGCACTGGATGTTCGTAAACGCTTACCGACCAGAAGTCCTGGGGCCCCTTGGAAAGTCACCGGAGCACAGTTCGAGTGTGTGAGTTTCCAAGCATCACTTACAGGCTTCTAGCTGGAGGCAGGGTGATGCTGGCATCACCCTTGGTGCCCTCTTGCCCACAGACCTGTGTTAATGCCAAACTGGTAGGTGAAGCCCAAGGGGCCTTTTTTTAAAAACAGCTCAACTGTGAACTGGTTAATTTTTGCTTGTGTTCCATAACTCTCAAAGACTTGAATATGTTCAGGGTTAAAAGACTTTCTCAATATCTCTGCCTCCTAGTGAAGAAGGGGTGCAGTATGAGAGTTCACCGTGTGCCATAACCTGAAGGTGACATTCTGACCCGACTTTGGAAAAAATAGATTTAAAACAGAATTTCACAAGAAGCAACAATTCCTTTATATCTTAAATTTTAAAAGCTTTTAACTTTGTCTTTTTTCTCCCCTCATACCATTAGTGTTGATGGAGCATGGAAATCATCTGAGGAAAGAAGAGTGTCCTTTGTTGGCTAATGTTTTTTCCTTTTCTTTACTATTGTGAAATGCAATTTTCTAATAGACGATGTTTAGTGTTCTCTGTTCACCTCTCTTAAGGCTCTGTTGAGCATGACAAATGTGGGGATGATTGCTTCTAGGGTTTCACTGAGAAGATGAAACATTAATATATTAAATTTGTATTTAATCAAGTTCTTCTACAAGAGGCCTTTCATTGTTTGGCCTTGTTGACAACATACGAGTTGCCCAGTTTCCGGCTGATGCTACTCTTGCCCTTCAAGGTGCTGGGCACAGTCCAGCTTCTCAGTAGCCTTCTCCATCCGAATTCCCAGGAGGTAGAGCTGGTGTCCCAGGGTGGGCTCACTTCTAACTGTGGGAACAACGGAGCAGTGGGGTGCCCCTCACCGTTTGCGGCAGGAAGGCGTGCCGCTTTCTGAATCCCCTCTAGCCTGAACTCCATCCCACACATGAAGGATTGCAATTCACTTCCTGTCCCAGCAACTTGTCATGGAAAGTTTGGGGCTGCAGAACAGCCCATCCTTTTATCTTCAAAGCTTGAAAACTCTTGGATCTAAGGAAATAGCTTATTTCGGTTGAGAAAAGACAATTTGATTTTAGGATAGTTAAACAGAGGGTTAGTGAAAAATTAAAACCAAACAACTGTAAGCCCAATAAAAGATGCGAGTGGTTGTAAATCTGCTGGTGATTCGTTAACGCCACCTAAAAGCAGGCAGCCTTCTGTAGAGGATGCAATACTGAGGGGCTTGCTGAGTGAGGGGATAGGACGCACCTTAGAGGTTCTGATGACATAGGTTGGGACAGCATGTGTCAGAACAGGGCTGTGAACACGAGACAGCAATATCGTGGTCCAACATATACATGGGCGTGCGCACGTGTGCACTCACACACACACACTATCCGCATTTGCAAAAGCTACTTGCCCACCAAGCCAGCAGGACTTCACTAACCACAGGGTCTGCCAGGACTCTGACAGTTTAGGTTTTCCCACAGTGATTTAAAATCTTATTATTACCAGGCTATTAAATCACTTACTGTGTGACCTTAGACAAAGTGCCCAACCTTTCTGAGCCTCAATTTCTTAATCTATGAAACTGATTAAAGAATTCCTTGTAGGCAGGTTGTTGGTGAGGAACAGCAATAATGGCTGAAGCATCCGGTGCAGTGAGTGAAACACGGTGAATGCTCAGTACACAGGATGAATTGCTATGACTTTTATTCTTATTCTTAATCAGGGGATGAAGATCAGGGATTTGAGGGAAATTAATGTCAATTGTCTTTTTAAAAGAAATGTCCTAGTGCTGAAGTAGTTTTTCTTTAAAATGTTGCCTATAGAGTCCTTATTAGAGCTTTAAGACTCTGTGTGTGTATATGATGAATCCTGCTTGTGTGTGTGTGCATGCCCACTCACACTTAGTTGTGTCTAACTCTTTGTGACCCCAGGGACTGTAGCCTGCCAGGTTCCTCTGTCCATGGGATTTCCCAGGCAAGAATATTGGAGTGCGTCACCATTCCCTTCTCCAGAGGATCTTCCTGGACCAGGGATGGAACTCATGTCTCTTGAGTTTGCTGCATTAGCAGGCAGATTCTTTATCACTGAGCCACTTGGGAAGACCCAAAACCTGCATAAATAGCTATTGTTAAATCTTTTATTTTTTTAAAGTAATTTTATTTATTTATTGGCCATACCTCAAGGCACGTGGGATCTTAGTTCTCTGACCAGGGATCGAGCCCGTGCCCCCTGCAGGGGAAGTGCAGAGTCCTAACCACTAGACCACCAGGGAAGTCCCTAAATCTTTTTAAATGTGTTGTGATTATATGTTTAGAGGAGAGAATGGGACATCAGATTTCTGGTTCCTCAAGTAAAGAGCTTGGAAGTTGCCCCTGTGTTCTAGTAAGTCGAAGCTTAACAGACTGAAAATTCAACAACTCTCTAGGATGCAATAAGAGAGGGAGGGGGGACACGGGGCACCCACTGCCTGCAAGACTGGAGACGCAGCCAAGCAAGTACAGGAAGCAGCAGCCGCCCGGAGCGGACTCAGTGGGAGCCAGTGCTGGGACCAAAACCGCAGCCGTGATGTTCACATCCCCTAGGCGCTCCATGTAGACAAGTCCGAGAGCTAAAATCTCCAGGGGGATGCCATCATAGCAGGCCCCCACAGTCTCGCAGGATTTATCTCCGGGGTCTCAGCCAGGTTCCCACAGTAAATATCAGAGAAAAGCTCCCTCAGGCTCCCAGCAGTGGGAGGGGAAAAGGAGCCCTGTTAAAGTACACCAGACACATTTCTCTTGGGACTGACACATACACGTTACAATATATAAACTAGATGACTAATAAGGACATAAGTACAGCACGTTGTGCACCATGGGCTCAGTCATATTTCTTTGTGACCCCGTGGACTGTAGCCCACCAGGCTCCTCTGTCCATGGAATTTCCCAAGAATACTGGAGTGGGTTACCATTTCCTACTCCAGGGGATCTTCCTGACCTGGGGGTCGAACCCGCGTCTTTTGTGTCTCCTGCACTGGCAGGCAGATTCTTTACCAGTAGTGCCAGACAATCTTGGCTAGCACAAGGAATTGTACTCAATACTCTGTAATGATCTGTATGGGAAAAGAATCTAAAAAAGAAAAAAGAGTGGATATATATATATAAATATATATATAACTGATTCGCTTTTCTATATACCTGAAAATACCAACATGGTAAATCAACTACAGCCCAATAAAAACTTTTAAAATAAAAAGAAATACACCATAGCCCTCTGTTCTTCTTAACAATGCCAGCCCTCAGGGGAAACTAGGGAAGCAGAGCCTGGCCTGCTGGGGTGTGATCAGAGCCAGCCTGCCTGGAGAAGGGAAATCCCCACCTCCCCCTGCCCTAGCCATCCTGTGTCTCCTCAAAGAGGAGGAAAAATTAACTGAGAAACACTTGTGAAGCTCACAGTCCAGAGACACAGGCTCAGAGAAACACCGTGACCCTATCAGAGGACTAGAATGCTTCCCCACCCTTCACACCTCACCAGCATATCCCTGAGGGCCTGTTTATGGCTGTTCCTTTTTACCCAGCACATCGTATCTGGCTATTAAGAAAAATCACAAGGTCTACCAAAAGGCAGAAATCACAGCCGAAGAGACGGAGCAAGCATCAGAACCAGACGTGGAAGGCATGTCGGAATGATCAGACCAGGAATTTAAAACAACTCGGATAACTATGCTGAGAGCGCTAATGGATAGAGAAGACAGACACAGGACAGATGGACCGTGTAAGCAGAGAGATGGAAGTCCTGAGAAGGAACCAGAGGGAAGTGCTAGAGATCAAAGGGACTGTAGCAGAAATGAAGAATGCCTTTGATGGGCTTACAGGCAGACCTCGTTTTATTGCACTTTGCTTTATTGGGTGTCATAGACACTGGGTTGTTCTTTTTCTTTTTTTTAACAAATCGAAGCAACCCTCCTGCATAGAACCAGTCTATCTGCACCATTCCTCCAACAGCATTTGCTCACTTTGTGTTTCAGTGTCATATTTTGGTAATTCTCACAATATTTCAAACTTTTTTCATGATTATTTGTTAGAGTGCTGTATAGTCAAAGATCTTTGATGTTCCTACTGTAATTGTTTTGAGATGCCACACACCCACAGTAGATGGAAAACTTAATTAGTGGCTCCACCAGGACTGTTACCCTGTCTCCTTCCCTACTCCTTGAGACACAACAATATTGAAATTAGGCCACTTAATAACCTTACAATGGCCTCTAAGTGTTCAAGTGAAAGAAAGCATTGCACGTTTCTCACTTTAAATCAAAGGCTAGAAATGGGGCTTCCCTGGTGGCTCAGAGATAAAGACTCTGCCTGCCAATGCAGGAGATGTTTGACCTAATGCCATGTTTGATCCCTGGTCCAGGAAGATCCCACGTACCATGGAGCAGTTAAGTCCATTCGCCACAACTACTGAGCCTGTGCTCCAGAGCTCAGGAGCCACAACAAGGAATAACCCCCACTCTCCCCAACTAGAGAAAGCCCACTTGTAGCCACAAAGACCCACCACAATCAAAAAATAAACAAGTAAGTCAATCTTAAGAAAAAATCAATCAGTATATTGGGAATTCCCTGGCAGTCCAGTAATTAGGACTCCAAGTTCTCACTGCCAAGGGTCCAGATTCGATCCCTGGTTGGGGAGCTGAGATCCCACAAGTGGTACAGCCAAAAAAAAAAAAAAAAAAAAACCAATATAATCCATCACATCAACAGACCGAAAAAGGAACACAGGAAGGCTCTGGAAGAGTTATAGCCCAGGTCTCACCATTCCCCACCACACTGCTTTGGGACTATCCAAGCCCATCGGGTCCCACAGAAAGAGGAAGCACCAGCCCAGCCGAGCTGAACCCGGCCGAGCTGAGGGGCGATGGAAGCAGGGGGCCTGGCCCCAGAACTGGAGCTCAGCAACCCGAGGGCCCTGAGGGTTTACAGGCACAGCTCTGGGCAGGAACAGAAGTGATGGGGAGGCTGCAGCGGTTCCAGGTTTCTGTGGTCTACTGGGGAGCTCTCCTCCTCTCCCCTCACACTCATCAGGGCAGACACACAAAGGCCTCCATCTCAGTAACACACATCAGCAGAGAGGGGAGTGGACGGGTCAGGAAGACAGAGCTCGTGATCCAAACTGCACCTCTGCAGAGAACAAGCACTAGAAGAAAGACATCAAGCCAACGGCACGCATCTCAGGAGCAGAACTTTTGGGACAAATGGACCAAGAGGGAAGTTGACACAATGTGTGTGCTTAGTTGCTCAACCGTAGCCCACTCTTTGTGACTCCATGGACTGTAGCCCACCAGGCTCCTCTGTCCATGGGATTTTCCAGGCAAGAATACTGGAGTGGGCTGCCATGCCCTCCTCCAGGGGATCCTCCCAACCCAGGAATTGAACCCAGGTCTCCTGCATTGCAGGCAGATTCTTTACCAGCTGAGCCACCAGGGAAGCCCAAATTGACACAATAAATAGGCTCTAAGAGGTGAGGGAGTACAAAAGTAATGTGAAGCAGGCAGAGAAGTTGTCAAACAGGAAGCAATGCCTGGTCTACTACAGGTAGGGCAGGCAGTCATTCCAAGGTCCAGCAAACTTCTCAGTTCAGCAGATGGACTCCAGCCCCCTTTGTACCTCCCCAGCGAGAGTGGGAGAGGTTATGGGGGATGCTGTCAGCTCTACCCTTCCTTGGATGCTAAGGGCCTCCCTGCAGACCTTGGGCAGTCCCCCCCCACATGTCAGTGACCTGCAGTGCTGATGTGGAGAATGGCGCACAATGCTGTGAAGAGAGTTTATTTCCTAACCATGGGTCTGACAGGGCGATTCTCCAGCCCAAACACGTTCAGTGGCTTTCTGCCATCAGCCAAAGGCTCTCGGAATGACTCATGAGGCTCTTACATTCTGGCCCCAAACCACCATCCCAATTTTTCCTCCTGCCACCATCCTCCAAACACCTGATGGTCCCGCAACATGAAAGCCTGCATAAAAGATGTCAAAGCACAGAGGCTCCTTCCGGGCACTGATTCTGCAGGTCTGTGATCGCTGCCTGGAACTGTTGGAGAGAAGTGGGAGAAACGGCCGTGGTCCATGAGCATATCTGCCTGGGGGCTGGCAAGATGGGGAAAACTTGCCATACTGAGAGAAATGAGCTTCAGCTAGGAGCTCCCACACGTAATGTGGTTTTTCATAGCTTCACGCCTTAGAAAATGCTGCTGCAACTGCCTAGAAGGTTCTTCCCCACTCCATCCACCGATTAAACTCCTACTCATCCTTCAAAACCCCAGCCCCTCACCAGGATCCTTAGTGCTTTATTTTCCGAGAGGCTGCAGCTGTGATTTCAGGCATACAACACACGGCGCTGTGGGGTGGTCTATGGACCCATCTCTCCAACAGTGAGCGCTTGGAGAGCAGGGACCAACTTTATGCTGCTCTGAATCCACTGTGCCTGTCATGTAGAGACCATTTAATAGATGCTTGAGTCATTAATTAAATACAGATGTCTAGCTAGCTAATTAATCATAACGGAAAATTATGCTCTACTAGGAGATCTGTCCAGGGTGATTCTTCAGAATTCTTGCCTTGAGGGAGAATAGAATTAGTCTAGTCTGGATTATCCTAGAGGTGGGTCAGCATCATTTAATTACAGGCCCTGTTAGGCCTCCTCTGAGCGCCTGCCTGTCTGAGACTGAGGCTCTCCCAGAAGGGTCCCCCAATGCCAGCTGGTATCCAGCAGGGCATCCAAGATTGAAGGTTTGATTTTCAAATCTCCTAGACCCCAAAGACAACCTTGTTCTGTGGGAGAGAGACTCCACGCTCTTTTATAGGCATAGGACTCCTGCATCTGACCAGCCATAATGAACAGTTTTCAGTACACATTTCAGTGTAAATAAATGATTTTCAGCTTCCTTGAGGGTCGGGGCTGTAGATGGTGTGAGCCCAGGGGTCCTGGGTACCCTTTGCCATCTCGCTTCTCTGTGCATCCTCCCCCCGCCCCACCCAGCTCCACACACATCCCCTGGCTGCCTCACCTCTGGTCCAGGTGTTTCCTTGACCTGGAAGTCTTGACCCACTCCCGCCCAGCCCACCCTCTGATGCTGTCTCTTATACACATCTCAAAGGATGCTGCCAAGTTCTGTCCTGTAAATTTTGGGCACTCAGCAAATATTAAGCCGTAAAAAAACAGGAGCAGAGATGTGTATAAGAGACAGACTCACTGGTCTTTCAAAACTCAGGTCAATAGATGCATCTCTACCGTTATTTTAGATTCCACATATAAGCAATATCCTATGATATTTGTCTTCCTCTGTCTGACTTATTTCACCCAGTATGTCAAAGGAACATATTTATAAAACAGGAATGGAGTTACAGATGTAGAAAGTAAACTCATGCTTCCTAAGAGGGAGGAGGGGTAAACTGAGCGTTTCGGATTGACATATACAACAGCTATATATTAAATAGATAACTAGTAAGGACCTGCTGAGGGGCTTCCCCGGTGGTTCAGTGGGTAAAGAATCCACCTACAATGCCGGAGACACAGGAGAAGTGAGTTCGATCCCTGGGTCGAGAAGGTCCCCTGGAGGAGGAAATGGCAGCTAACTCCAGTATTCTTGCCTAGAGAATTCCATGGGGTCGCAAAGAGTCGGACCCGACTGAGCAGCTGAGCACACACACATGCATACATACATAAACTAGATAACTAATAATACTGTATAGCACAAGGAATTCTGCTCAATACTCTGTATGCAATGATCTCTATGGGAAAAGAATCTAAATAAAACAAGGTCTTCCTTGCAAGGAATGTAAACCTCCTTGGTAGGCTGTAGAGGCCACCTGTGGTTAAGAAAACGATGCAGCTCAATTCTGAGGGATGGAGGGGAGTGGCAAGCCAGCAGCAGCACAAAAACCCCCATCACAAGAGCTTTGGGACTTCCCTCGTGGTTCAGCGGTTAAGAATCCGCTTGCCAATGCAGGGAATGCAAGTTCAATCCCTTGTCCAGGAAGATTCTACATGCCACAGGGCAACTAAGCTTGTGAGCCCGCAACAACTGAGCTCTCACACCACAGCTACTGAAATCCGCCCTCCTGGAGCCTGTGCTTCCCAATAAGAGAAACCGACACAATGAGAAGCCCTCACACCGAAACTTCAGAGGAGCCGCTTGCCACAGCTACAGAAAGCCTGCTCACAGCCACGAAGACCCAGCACAGCCACAAATGGATAAATAAAATGCCGTCCACTTACAAAAATAAAAAAAGAAGAGCTTTGGAGCCAAGTTCCTAAGCCAGTTGACAGAGGAGAATAAGAATTAAAATGGTACTAACTTTTTGTGGCATTTCTTCCAAGGTGGTTCTTCAAGAAAAGGCTGCTTCAGGAGTTGATATTAAGCTCAGCTCTTTTAGGGAAGAGAACTGTTTTTGAAAATTACAGACAGAAAAGCATCCAGAATGCCCTCCCCCTCCCCTAAACCTGGCTTTGATCTTAGTGTCCCCGTCCAGGCTGGGTGGCCAGGCGCACAAGGAATGACACAACAGAGGGACTCAGAATTACAGAAACAGTGTTTCACAGCTGGCTTAGCTTGTAAAGATTAACTTAGAAAACTAGTAAATGCGTACCACTTAAGTACTGGCCTCTGTTCTAAAGGCGTCACATGAATTATTTATTGAATCTTGCCAACAGCCCTCTAGGGTAGCTACTGTTATATTGCTGTTATTCAGTCACTAAGTTGTGTCCAACTCTCAGCGACTCCATGGACTGCAGCACACCGGGCCTCCCTGTCCATCACCAACCCCCAAAGCTTGTTCAAACTCATTCCATCGAGTCGGTGATACATCCAACCATCTCATCCTCTGTCACCCCCTTCTCCTGATCTCTTTAGTGTTTCCCAACATCAGGGTCTTTTCCAATGTGTCAGCTCTTCCCATCAGGTAGTCAAAGTATTGGAGCTTCAACATCAGTTCTTTCAATGAATATTTAGGGTTGATTTCCTTTAAGATTGACTGGTTTTATCTCCTTGCAGTCCAAGGGACTCTCGAGAGTCTTCTCCAGCACCACAATTGGAAAGCATCAATTCTTTGGTGCTCAGCCTTCTTTATGGTCCAACTCTCACATCCATATGTGAATACTCTTATGATCTCCATTTATTAGATAAGGAACCTGGGGCTGAAAACCGTGTCAGCTTGTCCCGGGTCTCCCAGCTAGAGAGAGACAGCTGGGGTGAGCAGCTAGGTAGCGTCCAGCCTCTGAGCCCCTACTTTTAACCCCATGCCATCCCACCCTCAGCATGGAGGCCAGATGGTCACCTCATCCTCGTGGGGTAATGGAAAGACTAAACTGGATTTGGGGGTGACTCTTTCTGGGTGAGGATGGATGAAGGAAAGGAATGAGGAGCTGGGCCATCTTTGGGGGCTCTGGTCAAAAAAGCAATTGCCTGGGTGGGTGATGACTGAGAGCAGCCAGGGGACCCGTGTGGATGCATCCCAGGGAATGTCAAACGTCAGAACTAGGGAGACCTGGAAGGCAAGGAAAAGCCAAGATGCACGCCAAGGTTGAGGACAGCCGTGGCTGCAGACAGCAGCCTTCTTGGTAGTGTATCCAGCCTGCTGTCTGTACAGGTTGCCCTAAGGGACCTTGGAGACAGCTCTTCCCAGTGGACATTCATGACTGGCCTGGTGTCCCCAGTCTAGGCTCCAGCCAGATATGCGTGGTGCCTCTGGAAGCCCCAGGGCACAATGGCCAGGGTTCACACTGGCCAAGTCATCATGTCCAGCTGCACCAAGCTGCAGAACAAGGAGCATGTAACTGAGGCCCTCCTCAGGGCCAGGTTCAAGTTCCCTGGCCTCTAGGAGATCCATATCTCCAAGAAGTGGGGATTTACTCAGTTTAACGGGGGTGAATTTGAAAACATGATGGCAGAAAATCAGCTCGCCTGGGATGGCTGTGGGTCAAACACATGGGTAATTGTGACCCCCTGGACAAATGGTGGCCCTGAACTCATGAGAGCCTGGGTGCTGTCCACTCCTTACTCTGGCCCATCAATGAATCAATAAAGTTGAGGACAAGAGCAGACGCCTCAAGGGCCGAAACCCACACAGATGAGGGAGCAGGAAGCAGGACCCCAGGTGCAGAGGTAGCGGTGGCCTGGCGGGAGCCTCCACGTGTGAATAATCAGCCAGTTGCAGGCCAGGGGGTCGGCAGGCACAAGGAGGAGGCTCGGGTAAGGGGGTATCATGGTAAGATGACCACAGGCATTCGAAGTCTGACCATCAGCAGTGAAAAGGGCCCCGTAGAGCAGCAGCGGTCCCTAACCTGCTTGACACCAGGGACTAATTTCGTGGAAGACAATTTTTCCACAGACCAGGCGCGGGGCGGTGGTTTTGGGGTGATTTAAGTGTGTTACATTTACTGTGCACTTTATTTCTAATCTGGGCTTCCTTGGTGGCTCAGACGATAAAGAATCTGCCTGCAATGCAGGAGACGTGAGTTCGACTCCTGGGTCGGGAAGATGCCCTAGAGAAGGGCATGGCAACCCACTCCAGTATTCCTGCCTGGAGAATCCCATGGACAGAGGAGCCCAGTGGGCTAACAGTCCATGGGGTCGCAAAGAGTCGGACATGACTGAGCTTCAGAACACTTTGACTTCGCTTCCTCCTTATTTCTAATCTAATGCTGCTGTTGATCTGATTGGAGGAACTGGTCCACGGCCAGGAGGTTGGGGACTTCTCGCCCAGAGAGATGAGCCAGGATGGGCTTCTTGGAAGCACATGGTCAGGAAGTGCTCAGACTGGCCTCTGAGTTCCCCCTGGGCAAGGAGGCTATAATTTCAGGCTTCTGAAAGGCCCCCAGGAAAATCTCCCTCTCTGACCACAGGCTCATGTGCCCTGGCCTCACTCACCAAGGATGCTGCCAAGTTCTGTCCTGTAAATTTTGGGCACTCAGCAAATATTAAGCCGTAAAAAAACAGGAGCAGAGAAATCATTAGCGATGTACCAGTGATCGTGTAATGTCACTGCGGAGACTTCCCAAGTAAATAATTTCCTTTCCAGCCACCGAGTATCATAATGACACAGCCAAGACGGGTTTCTATTTATTCCTGGCCAGTCTCTCTCAGATTTACGTTCCAATCATGAGATAGGACCTCTCACTGCATTTCAGCGCATTACTTAATCAAATGGTATGCTGGTTGACCCCAGTGTGTCTTAAAGTTGGGGTTATTTATGGATATGGTTTCGCGTGGAGGGTCACCGTGGGGCCTAATATGCATGTGCCTCTCAGGAGAGCTGGGACATTATTTGCATAAGAAGCCCTAGGTTTCTGGGGAGGACCCAGAAAGAGGACTGCAGCACAGCTGAAGGGCGGAATCCCTGCTTTTAGGGACCAGCTACTCAAGGGAAGACTCTAGTCAAGCCACACAGGGGAGCACTTAGGGCAAGTGGGGATCCCACCTCACCTCAAGTCTAAAGTGAGCCAGGGAACCAGTGTTCTGCTTCAAAGGGTATCTTGGTACCCATGACACCATGACATGGGTACCAAGTCATGACATCATGAACAGTCTCCCTAGTTCCTCCCAGGCTCTTCCTAGAGAATTTCTTGTTTAGGCATCAAGTTGTGTTCTTACCCTTTGCATGGACTGTAGCACACCAGTCCTCCATGTCCCTCACCATCTTCTAGAGTTTGCCCAAGTTCATGTCCGTTGAATCGGTGATGCCATCCAACCATCTCATCCTCTGTCACCTTCTTCTCCTTCAGCCCTCAATCTTTCCCAGCATCAGGATATTTTCGGATGAGCCGGCCTAGAGAAGAGGGTGTCCTTACGAGCTACACTGCACTGTCATGGACTTTTAATTTTTTTTAACTATTTCATTTACATTTTATTCTTTTTTTTAATTTTTAATTGGAGCATAATTGCTTTACAATATTGCGTTAGTTTCTGCCATACATCAACATGAATCAGCCATAGGCGTACATATGTGCCCTCTCTCTTGAACATCCCTCCCATCCGTCCCTATCCATTGAGGTTGTCAGAGAACACCGGATTTGAGCTCCCTGCAGTGAATTCCCACTGGCTCTCTGTTTGACGTATGGTAATGCAAATGCTTCAGTGTTACTCTCTCAATTCGCCCCTCTCTCCCCTTCCCTCACTGTGTCCTTATGAGCCACACTGCACTGCCATGGACTTTCACTAAATTTTAGGCAAATCATTTCTTAATGAAGTTCTGGGTGAAAGAGCAAGACCAGTAGGTGTGGTTCCTGCGCTGGAAGGCTCTTACCGTCCAGGGGGGAAGAGAGACTTGCACCACAGAAGCCGGAGCAGTGGTTTATCTTCCTGCTATATGTCTTCCTGAGGGCCTGAGCCTTCTTTCATATGTAATGTCCCTTTCTGTCTCTAGCAATTTTCTCTGCTCTAAAGTCTACTTTACTGGAAGTCAATACAGCCACTCCTGCTTATTATTATTATTTACATGGTATATCTTTTTCTATTCATTTACTTTCAACCTACCCATGTTGTTGTATTTGAAGTGAGTAACTCACCAGGCTCCTCTGTCCATGGGATTTCCCAGGCAAGAATACTGGAGTGGGTTGCCATTCCCATCTCCAAGGAGTCTTTCCAACCCTGGGTCTCCTGCATTGCAGCTGGATTCTTTACCATCTGAGCCACCAGGTAAGCAACTCAGATCCCCGGTCGAGGAACTAAGATGCACATGTTGTTGTTCAGTCGCTTAGTCCTGCCTGACTCTTTGCAACCCCAAGGACTGTAGCCCACCAGGCTTCCCTGTCCTCCACCATCTCCCAAAGCTTGCTCGAATTCATACCCATTGATTTGGTGATGCTATCCAATCATCTTATCCTCTGTCACCCCCTTCTCCTCCTGCCCTCAATCTTTTCCAGCATCAGGGTCTTTTCCAGTGAATCGGCTCTCCAAATCAGGAGGCCAAAGTATTGGAGCTTCAGCATCAGTCCTTCCAGTGAATTCTCAGGAGTGATTTCCTTTAGGACTGACCTAAAGATCAATCTCCTTACAGTTGGATCTCTTTGCAGTCCAAGGGACTCTCAAGTGTCTTCTCCAGCACCTCAGTTCAAAAGCATCAATTCTTCAATGTTCAACCTTCTTTATGGTCCGACTCTTACATCAGTATATGTCTACTAGAAAAATCATAGCTTTGACTATATGGACCTTTGTCAGCAATATACTGGAATATATATATATGTTGGCAATATCTGAAATCTACTGGAGGTGATAATGAAACCTCAGAGATTCACCACTATGATGTTCCTCAAGCCCTGAGGACCCTGGGAAGCCTGCCTTCTTTCTGTCTTTCAGAGTTCTCTGGGGACTTCCCTGGTGGTCCGGTGGATAAGATTCCATGCTTCCACAGCAGGGGACACAGGTTCAATACCTGGCTGGGGAACTAAGGTCCCGCATGTGGTATAGCTAAGAAAAACACACAAATCCCCGCCAAAGCAGAGTCTTCTTAGGCTTTTCTGTTGTGTTATGTCTGCGGTCTTTTAGTTGTGAAAGTGAGGGGCTGGGAGGAATGCAGACACTTCATCTTGACTAGAACCGAAGTCTGCCTGTATCTGGCATGTTTGGGAGAGATCAGATGTATTCCGAGACCTAAGGCAATCTCAGAGTTCCCTCATGACCAAGAGGGTGGAGAAATAGCTGAGAGAAAGAGCCAGTGAGCTTGCCAAAAGGTTGCTGTGACATGGGAGGAAAAGTTTTTATTGCTTTAAACATAATGCCTTTCCCACAAATTAAAACTCAGTCATGATCCAGGAACCCTGCACCCTGAGCCAGCTACAAACCATAAACTACAGACTTTATAGAGCACAGTTCACTTTCCCATGTTGGTGGGATACATTTGGTTATTATTAATTACTCAGTAGGCAAGCTAAGGCACTTAAAACACCACCATGAACACCGTGAGTGAGCCAACAGGTCTAGAACCTAAATTCTAACATTCCTCGACTGCAGCTTCTTCAGACTTTGTCTTCAAAGGCACTTTATGAAGCACAACACACACGGCACCACAGCTGCAGCCAAGCAAGTAGGAGCAGCTCGCGTGGTTAATTGAAACGGGCTCTACCGGGAATGCGGTGTGAAGAAACCGAGTCAATCAGAGGCTCGTTGAAAAGGAGGGCTTTGATATGCTGCAAGAAATAGTCACTTTTGTCCCCAATTTCTGACAGCTCTTTCAATGCAACGTTTTTAAACATCTGTTTCTAGAGCAGAGCAGGAAATCTCTAAGCAGCCATAACTCTTTGCTTGTGTCACATGGAAACTACAGGCTGTAATTTTTTTTTAAATCTTACCATGAAATCTTTTTTCTTTTAAACCAGTTCAAAGCAGAGCACTTAATGGGCATTTATACACAGGGAGAGTTTGAGAGGCTACTTTTTACAAAAGGCTGTCATGAGATGAGTCATGATCAATGATGAGATTCTGCTGTAGGCAGGGTTATGAATGGAGCTGCTTTATTGGCAAGTTAGGGGCAAAGAGGGAGCCACCTGATTCTGAGTCAGTCCCATAGAAAAGAAAGGCAAACTGCAAATGGATCGATAGGGACCTCGCTTCTGGGCACCTCTTTGAAGCAAGAATATAACTCTTCCGGCCCTTTGTTTGACTGCGTGCTTTCAAAACTGCTTCCAGTCTCTGTGACTGAAATTTCTAAGGCTTCAGTGGCTGTGGATTACACAGAGACGGGAATGTGTGTGTGTGTGTGTGTGTGTGTGTGTGCCTGCTCAGTAGGCAGAGGTCAAGGTAGTTTTTTTTTCCTTGATGAAATATATGAGGTGCCATATGGTGGAGCAACCTGAGAATACCAGGTGTGCCTGCATCAGAATCTAAAGTGCCGTTACCATGGAGACCAGCA
Organism: Cephalophus harveyi; assembly: GCA_006410635.1. Taxonomy (NCBI): domain Eukaryota; kingdom Metazoa; phylum Chordata; class Mammalia; order Artiodactyla; family Bovidae; genus Cephalophus; species Cephalophus harveyi. Next base: position 108,739 of record SJYT01063823.1, read on the forward strand.
CTCCCTCAGCGATGTAGGGCCTCTACTTCCGCCTTCAGAGGAACTTACTTGTCTAATAGGAACAGGTGCTCTGACATACAAAAGAAGTAAACCTTGAAGGCAAGCCTTTAGGAATTTCTAATTTTTTTCCCTTGGTTCTTTCTAAAGAGTTTTCTCCCTCTCTACTTCATGGGTGAAGGCTTTGTTGAACTAACAATAATAATAATAGTAGCCTTTATTACATGGTGTTCTTCCTAGGTGGTTCAGTGGTAAAGAACCCGCCTGCCAAGCAGGAGACATGGGTTCTATCCCTGGATTGGGCAGATCACCTGGAGAAGGAAATGGCAACCCGCTCTAGTATTCTTGCCTGAGAAATCCCATGGACAGAGGAGGCTGGCAGGCTACAGTCCACGGGGTCCCAGAGTCAGACACGACTGAGCGACTAAACAACAACAAATTAAGATGGTGCTTTGTGTTATGTATACTCTCTCTCTCCTTGGAGTAAGTGTTTTATCTATATTTTACAGATGAGAAAACCAAACCAAGGCTTCAAGAAAGTTTCCCAAGTCATAATCTCATAAACAGCTGTCCAGGTTGGAACTCAAACCCAGAACCATCTGACTTCTGCCTGTGCACTTAACTCCTTGCCGAAAGGTGATGAATTCATTACATCTGGAGTATGTCTGTCTGTTCAAAGGATCATCAAGCTTTTCAGTCCTATGAACTAAGAACTCAGAGGCAAAAAGAAAAAGGAAGTGAAGTTCCTGAAAGGTTTCCAGTGGCCAAGTGGTGACTTATTGACAGGACAAGCCACAACCGCATTGAGAACCAATGGCTAAGATTTATTGAGCATCTGTATGTGTCCTTCATTCTTTCATTAAATATGTGCTGAGACCTACCTTACACCAAGCATTGTTCTAAGTCCCGTGGATGCAATGGTGACAAAAACTCTTTATAACAAATCAGACAAAGATCCCTGCCTGGGGGGACTTCCTAAACCCCAGTTTGTGTCTGTGTCAGACACTGGACCATGAGAACTCAGAAGCAGTAAAAGAGTTTATGATTAAGAAGCCAAGATAACCCAACTGTAATGCACTGAGATAAGAGCTAGATTCCAAAGAGGTGCAAAGCTCTGGGAATGGTGCTACTAGGTGGGCACCGGGGAATCCAAGGTTTCTTTCTCTAGCTTTAGATGACTAGAGCCCTCAAAGATCCCAGATCCTCTGGCCTCCCCGGAGATCCTTTGGGACCCTCTTGGTCAACTCCTGAGAAGCTGGAAACCCTTGGGTGGGTCATTCTAGGGCAAACCATTGTCATGGGGTGACTGTCATACCAGGGTTCCCACACTTGTGCATCAGACGATTGATGAGCATAGGATTTGACATCTGTTCCTAACTCATGGCATTTCTTTACATTTCATTTTGATCATTCTAGCTCTTCGTTCCACCTCAGCTCTGTTTAAACATTGTTTCAACAACCTTAAATATAATCTGTTCTTCCCAGCTTTGGGTCCTCCAGAGATTTGATATCTTCACCTTGTATTAAAAACACTTGGAGGGAGTTCCCTGGTGGTCCAGTGGTTAGGACTCCACTCCCACCACAGGAGTCGTTTAATCCCTGTGCGGGGAACTAAGATCCGACATGCCGTGCAGCCAAACAATAAACAAATAAATAAATAAACTAAAAAAAAAAAACCAGGGGTGGGAAGGAGGCTCAAAAGGGAGGGCATATGTCTATATACTTAATTGATTCACACTCTTATGCAACAGAAACTAACACAATTGTAAAGCAATTATCCTCCAATTAAAAGTAAATTGGACTTCCCTGGTGGCTCAGTGGTAAAGAGTCTGACTGCCAATGCAGGAGATGTAGGTTTAATCCCTGGGTGGGGAAGATCCCCACTCCAGTATTCTTGCCTGGGAAATCCCAGGGACAAAGGAGCCTGGCGGCATACAGTTCATGGGGTTGCCAAAGGGTCAGACATGACTTAGCAACGAAACAACAAATTAAATTTTAAAAAAAGAAAAAACAAGCACTTGGAAAACAGTGTCAAGGACAGGCCTAGAGCAAGGCACTAAAGTCTTCTTTCCAGCCCAGCAGAAATCCACTAAGTAATACACTTTGGTGCAGTTATTTGCCCCGCCAAGAACCCATGGACCTATTATTGAAGTTACACCTCTCTACCTTGCCCTGAGGACATGATGAAGGATGCTGCCAAAAGCCTTGGCAAAATTCCTTCTCCCAGCTCCAGAGACAAGCGCGCTTCTATATTGGGAGGAGACTGAGGTGGGGAGATCACGATTGCTTTGAAATCCAAAATGTAAGATGAGAAAACCAAACTGTCTGGAGCCGTGAGAGTCAACTCAGGCCTGTTGTTCACACTTGACTTCTGATGACCCAGTGCCAGTCTGTCAGTCAAACACAAAGGAAATGCTACTAGACAATTGTCCCACTTTGTTTCATTAATGTTTGTGTAGACAAGCAGTATCAGAGCAACATATAAACAGTTCATTGTTTGCATTCAATAAAACTTACAATAAAGTAAATCTAATACGTTTTAATGAAATGCATGACTATGATTGTGTTTTATGGTAATTAAATAGAATTATAAGAATTCACAGCAACTGAAATTATTTCTTACACAGTACAAAATTCTGGGGGTGAGAAGTGGGTAAAGACAGGTCCTTGAAAAAAAGGAAATGAGAAGGGTTAGTGGGGAGGGAATTAGGGTCATCTAATAAGATCACGGTTATGGGTGGGTTTTTGCCCTGTTTTAAACCAAGCAGTTCCAAAGACTGTAGAATTTCCAGTCCCTTCCCTTGGCTAAATTTACAAGCTAGGAACTTGGGCAGAAAGTATAGAGTCTAAGATGACATATTCAGTTCTTCTAAGAGAATAGAAATGAAAGCTAAGAATCAACTAAAATCAGCTAAAGCTGATTCTAGGAGTATTGTTAAGATACTGAGGTAAGGGACTTCCCTGGTGGTCCTGTGGTTAAGACTTTGCCTTCCAGCACAGGAGGTGAGAGTTCAGTCCCTGGTTGAAAAACTTAAGACCCCACATGCTTCGTGGCTAAAACACCAAAACATGAACAGGAGCAGTATTGTAACAGATTCAATAAAGACTTCAAAACCGGTCCACATCACAAAAAAAAAACCTTAAAAAAAAAAAGAAGAAGATACTCTATTACGGCAAGAAGAAGAAATTGGGCCTTCGTGTGCAAGAACTTGGGGGTTGGATTCAGATTATCTAGGAACTCTTTAAAAAGCCAGACACCTAGATCACTCTGAAGCCCACTGATCAAGGTCTCAAGGAAGCAGGTTTAGACCTGCGTATTTTTCAGAGCTTCCTAAGCGGTCCTGACAGTCACCCGAGTTGATTATCTAGAACCTTTAGGTACAGAAGGTTTATACCTAGGGGAGATTAGAAAGCACAGCCAGAGAGAGGAAAGAGTGGGGAGAGACAGCTGACCCACGTGCTACACCACTGTGTGTAAGAAAAGCTAATCAGGTTGCATTACTAACACCCGCCACCACTCAGGGAAAAGGAACTCTGCCTGCCGGTCAGGTGCGTGTGTGGGTTCAGTCGCTTCCGTCCTCTCCGACTCCTTGTGACCCGTAGAAGGTAGCCCGCCAGGCTCCTCTGTCCATGGGATTCCCCAGGCAAGAGTACTGAAGTGGGTTGCCATGTCCTTCTCCAGGGGATCTTCCCAACCCAGGAAGACGTCTCCTGCATTGGCAGGTGGTTTATTTGCCACTAGTGCCACTGAGACGTCAGGGTGGGCGGTGGGGGAGGTCATTTTAAGGCGATACAGAGCAGGGTGGGTGGGATGTTAAAACACGGGTTTGAGAAAACCTCCGTAAGGGAACTGGCACTTGATTCACAGGGAGAAGATGCTTTAGGAGGTGAGAGGGAGTGATAAAACAGAAAGAGGCCTTTTCAAAATTGAGTCAGGCTTATTTTGTCTCTAGTCTGCAGATGCCAAAGCAATTTTCAAAGAACTCATTTTTGGTGTGTCCCTTCCTCCTCCTCTCCCCTTTCACTGCCCTGGGCTAAAGGTGGAGACTCCATCCTGGGAAGGGTGCTCTGTCTGCCCCAGAGCACAGCCCGGATCAGCCACTCAAGCTCAGCTATGCTGGCAGTTCTGCCAGGAATTCCATACTTTGCAATCTATTTTGTCTAAGATGCTCAAATGCAAACAAATACTTAAGTTACGCTGGTCACCAACTTCCCTGGAGGTCCAGCGGTGATGACTTCGTGCTCCCAACACAGGGGACACAGGTTCAATCCCTGGTCGGGGAACTAAGATCCCACAAGTCACGTGGCATGGCCAAAAAGGATATAAATTATGCTGGTCACACACCTAAGAGCTCTTAGAATGTGAAATACGGCTGTTGCCAAGTGTTATGCGTCAGTAGGTGCTGGCCTGTAAGCTGCCTCTCAAAGAAAAGGCTACACTGTACCCTGAAACCTTCCTGGGTGTATGGGAGGTCACCCCATTCACTTTCCTCATGGATCTTACCTGTGAGCCTCTCATGCAATAGGCAGGGCTTCCCTTGTGGCTCAGCTGGTAAAGAATCCACCCGCAGTGCGGGAGACCTGGGTTTGATCCCTGGATTGGGAAGATCCCCTGGAGTAACGGAAAGGCTACCCACTCCAGTATTCTGATGTGGAGAATTCCATAGACTGTATAGTCCATGGGGTCACAAAGAGTCGGACACGACTGAGCGACTTTCACTTTCATGCAACAGGCTGGAGGAGGAAATTGTAAACCACTCCAGTATTCTTGCCTGGAGGATCCCATGGACAGTGGAGCCTGGCGGGCTACAGTCCTTGGGGCTGGAGAGAGAGGGACCCTGACTGAGCGACTGAGCTTCTACACGAACAACAGGCACTGTGTCGCCCCTGTGACCAGCCCCTCCCCGGAGCAGTGGCGGCTTCTGTTTTGCCTCTCTCCGTCATGTCACAATCCTAGGCCTCGACACGGGAGCTCTTCCGGGAACTTCCATCTATTTATCACTTTTTCATTGGCCATTGACTTCAGAACTTGAAATCTCTGGAGAGCAGGAGTGGGGTGCTGGGAAAGTCAGTGGCTACATAAAAGGTTATCCTTGTTTCCCACAGGCAGTGCTGCATCTTGTTACTTTTCCTCAGTTGAGCCATGGGGGAACATTAGAGGCCCATGGAAGCCCCGCCGAGCAGCTCTCACCCAGTTTAATGTCTCCAGCGTTGAGAGTCATCCCCCCACTGTTATCCCACAAAGGCTAAAGGAAGCGCATTGCCTACTCCATACGGGGTTTAAATCAAATCGGCGCAGGGTGATGTCTATTTGTAAAACAGAGATGCAATTTGCCTTGGCAGAACTGTGCCTTCCTATTGTACTACACACCTCCCAGCGCTCTGTTGACGCTACGTAATAAATTTAAGTAAGTTACCTCTAATATGAATGTGGCTGGGTAAAAGAAATTGATAGAAAATTGAGCCAGTTTTCATCCCCAGACCAACCACCAGGTTTGAGGCTATTTCCATCTCCAGAAGGGGCATGATTTCACAAACAGTAGAAGCCTTTTCTCATCCAATTAGCAAAGCACTTCTTCCCTCCAGGTTTTTCACAAGGTGATGATGTGGAGAGAGTGCTGTTGGGAGATCTTGCTGCCGACCACCTCCCTGGACCTCAGTCCCTCTACCAGAAAAATAAGAGCAGGAGATAAGACCTCTAGATATCAGTCTAGCCCTAAAGCTTTCTGGCTTTCCAATCCTAAAAATTCCAGATAACAAAAAAAATGAAAGTTAAAGACAGAAAGCCACGGGGATTGACATACATACACTACTCATACTATGTATAAAGTAGGTAACTAGTGAGAGTCTACTGTACAGCACAGGAAACTACTCAATGCCCCGAGGTGACCTAAATGGTAAGGGAATCCAAAAAGAGGGGAGATACGTATACATATAGTGGATTCGCTTTGCTAAATGATAGAAACGAATGTAACATTGTAAACAACTATCTTCCAGTAAGAATTAATTTTTAAAAAATTAAAAAAAAAAAAAAGCAACTGGAAAAGCCAAATTGAATAGCCGGACCAGCCAAAGCGGATAAGAAGCTGTGAAGCACAGTTACCTGGTGGGTATCACCTGTGCGGAGTGGTCCTGTCCCAATTATTTGAACCAAGCCCCTGATGTTGGGAAAGATTGAAGGAAAGAGAAGGGGACGACAGAGGATGAGATGGTCGGATGGCATCACCGATTCAATGGACATGAGTCTGAGCAAACTCTGGGAGTTCGTGAAGGACAGGGAAGCCTGGTGTGCTGCAGTCCAGGGGGTTGCAAAGAGTCAGACACGACTTAGTGACTGAATAACAACCACCATCCTGGGAGAAGGGTTATACCTCTTCATGCCTCTTGGAGAGAATAGTTCCTGATTCCACTGACAAAAAGTTTGGCCATGTGACTTGTTTTGACCAGTGGATGGTAACAGACTTGATGTGTGTGACATCTCAAGAGGAGTTTTAAGAGCCTCTGAGAGCTTGCGAACCCCCTTGCTCTCCTCCCAATGCTGTGAGAACAGAGTCACTGAAGGTTTTAGGGATTTCAAGAAGGGACCACTGTATGGAGCAAAATCACAGCTGTAGCAGAGCTGCGGATGACATGAGAATAGGAGCCATACCTTTGTTCTTGCAAGCCACTGAAACCTGGGGCTTATTTCATCCCAATCTTACCGAGAGAAAGCTGACTGATTCACCACCCTCCATGGGGCACATACGATAAATACTCCAAGAAGGACAAAGATGACATGGCTAAGGTGTGCTCTTAGACTGAAAGCTCCGGCAGCAGCAGCGTCATTCCCATGGATGCCAGAAATGCACAGCTCTCCAAACACGCAGCCCCAGCTGCCGCCCATGGGAATCTGAGGCTGGCACACCACCACCATCACGGTGATGCCCTCCACTCGCTGTGTTTCAAACTGGAGTTCAGTGGGGGTAAAGGCAGACCTTGGACTTATCATCAGAGTCCCAAGCCACTCCCTGATCTCTGATTGCCCACAGGTCTGCAGGAAACCTCGAACTTATCCCTGAATTCCTCTCATGTGGCCTTTGAAATCTCACAGCGGATTCTCAGTTCAGAGAGGTCATCCCCCAGGCCGTGTTTCTTTTTTTTTTTTGGAGGTTGTTCATTTGAATGAAAGCACAGTATTTAAAGGTTTCTCATAGAACAAATGGGTTCTCTTGCTCAATATGAGGAACACTGGATTCAACGACCTGCAAGGTCCCTTTTGGCTCTGAAATAGATCTGTCTTACAGCATTATCTAATTTGGACATCATTTTCCTCACCATTTGACGGGCAGATATCAACTTTATTAGTGGCACATGTCAACTTTATGCAGTTAATTAGGGCAGAAAAACAGACGAATTTTCCGAGTGAAGTGATATCATAATCTAGGTGAGACGAACATAGTTATAAGGCAAACCTGTCTCTGCTTATCAGTCTTTGTTCAGAGAGTATTGTGTATGTTACTTTTAGAGAAAAAAAGAGAGCACTAATTAGATTAACAATCTGTGAACAAAGTCAAAACAAAGAATTCAAATATATATTTTTTCACTCTTCTACAGCCTGAGGGCAATAGCCAAAAGAAATTACTATAAAGTGTGAGTAATACAAAATAGATTTTGTGAATTTCCATCTGAAACGTGTGAATTTAATATACAACTGCAAATTAAGAAATGCTTTTTGATTTATAAAGTAGGCTTGATTCATATATGGAAGAAATTATGTCCCGTAGACAACTCCAAGATGAACCCCAGGCTGCTTGTGGACCTGGAGAGGTGGAGGGGAGTTCTTAGACTGAGAAGACATTGTGACTACAGAGCCAGACCTTCATCCTCGTTCATCAAAACCAAAGCACCCAAGGCTACCGCCACCCATCCTGAGAAGGTGGGCAAAGTGACTCCACGACCAGCTATCACAACAACGGACCTCTAAGCTACGTAAAGATGAAAGGAACTGAAGTTCTGCGTTTACTTAGGTCACGTACCCAGACTAACACCCAGCCTTACCTGGGCTTTTGGCTTTGGAGCCAATGTCCCATCCCAGCTTCGCCATCACCATGCGGTAAATAAGTTTCCTCGTGTCAGTGTTTTTCATGCGGGCTTTTGCTTACAGGGTCACAGTGAAGACAGAGCCTTCTAGTAGGAGTCTCACTGCCCACCGGGCACGGAGCCACGACATGTGCAACATCCTGCAGGGGGGACAGCAGTGACCAATGGCCCCCTGCCTCCCAGAACTCGCCGCTGTCTAGTGTGGAAAAGAACCTGCTCTGATAGAAGGCAGACTAACACAAGTGAGCAGCGAGTGGGGACTGTCACCTCTCTCGCCACCTGATAAACTCCTCTTTGTGCTTCAGAGCCTGGCTGATATCATCTCCTCTGTGAAGCCTTCTCTTCGCTTCTCTTCCTCCCTGCTTCTGCTTGGTCACGTGCTCACCAGGGCTGATGGATGGATCTGGCGATGGTTTGTTTCAGGGCTTTCTCTATGGGATGAGTTCTGTAAGGCAGGGGCTGTGCCTCAGATTTGCTGGGTATTCAGTAAGCTAAACTGATTTTATAAAGGTCTACATAATAGACTAAGGATGTAAGTGTTAGTCGTTCAGTTGTGTCTGACTCTTTGCAACCCCATGGACTGTAGCCCACCAGGCTCCTCTGTCCATGGAATTCTGCAGGCAAGAATACTGGAGTGGGTAGCCATTCCCTTCTCCAGGGAATCTTCCCAACCCAGGTCTCCTGCATTGCAGGCAGATTCTTTACCATCTGAGCCAACAGGGAAGCCCCCTAATACACCTAAATAAATTAATAAATATCTGTATGAGATCCAAATTAGAAAAATATGGAAAAATAAATCCAGGTTAGATCTTTCTAGATGCCCTCTGTGCATAATCCCCTGTGGATTACACAGAAGACTTCCTTATACAGAAAACTTTGGGAAACCACCCCCCCTCTTTAGGAAACCTGAGACCCTCTGAGATGATGTAATGCTTTTTCTATGAAAAGCAAACCGCAGCTCTGGTCTGTGATTCTTATGCGAGAAACACCAAGCTCTTCCCTATGTGACCTTCTCCAGGACACACACCTGTATCTGCAGTAAGAAAAGACAGTGAGACAGTGTGTAGTTTGTCAGCTCCCTGTTTAAAGTGCTTCTTTTTGAGGAAATTATGCTGGCTTGTATTGTTCCTATTATAAAGAGGGAGAAATCTGGGTCTTAGTGTGGTAAACAGGGCAAGAGCACAACCACCAACATCCATGCTTTGGTTCACAAAAGGGACTAAGAGAAGTGAAAACAGAAGCCTCTCTCCTCTAGCCTCTTCTGCCTTTGCTGGAAAAATAGCCCAAGAGCTCACGAAGCATTTGGCAAAACACTTCAGTGTACACGTGTCTACTGTGGCCACTGGGTAGGCCAATTTGGGGGTCCAGAAGCTTCAGGGTGACTTTGAGGTGAAGTCATTCAGTCGTGTCCGACTCTTTGCGACCCCATGGACTGTAACCTACTAGGCTTCTCTGTCCATGGGATTCTCCAGGCAAGAATACTGGAGTGGATTGCCATTTCCTTCTCCAGGGGATCTTCCCGACCCAGGGATCGATTGGAGGCAGACGCTTTAACCTCTGAGCCACCAGGGAAGCCCTGGTGACTTTAGGATCCCACTTTTGGTAAAAGTAGTGTGGGGACCACCTTGATATAGCTCAGACTGTGTTTGTCAGCAAATAAAAGGGTAGTGGGACACTTTGGGCTATTTCTGGTGTCCTAAGATTTCTGCTCCGTCACAATAGAAGCCTCAGAGCCAAGTCTAGTTCAAAGAAGAGAGCGGTCCCTAACTGCGGCAGATCCCTTCCCACCCTTGAGTCAAAGCGGCTTACTGCCAAGCGAACAGACCCCATGCGCTCTGAATGCAAGAGTCATCACTCCATCTACTGATCTCAGAGGCACTGACAGCAAGGATGGGCAACCAAAGCCGCTTTATTTGCAGGAAAAACCCCAAACAAAACCCAAGCAAAATAAAGGGAGCTACAGTGATGTGCCCGGAACTACCTCTGCAAGGAGGCCTTGGGGAGGAGGAAGCCTCACTGTGGTGTTTGCTAGTTTCCACGGTGTAAATAATCTCACCATAGCTGATTTCAAGCCATCAGCAGGTTGAAAGACTGGCAATGTTGTTTTTAATAGTCAACAGTTGGCTCCAAAAAAAGCCTGTTATGAGCCAATTCTAGCACACTGTGCAACTTACATTTATTGAGGTTTTATGATGGGGCCATGGGCTTCTCTGGTAGCTCAGGTGGTAAAGAATCTGCCTGCAATGCAGGAGATCCTGGTTTGATTCCTGGGTCTGGAAGATACCCTGGAGAAGGGAGGGAATGGCTACCCACTCCAATATTCTGGCCTGAAGAATTCCATGACAGATGAGCCTGGCTGGCCCCAGTTCATGGGGTTACAAAGAGTTGGACATGACTGAGCGACTTTCACTTTATGGTGGGGCCTGAGACTGATAAGCACTTTATTCATCTGATAAGCACTCATTTTATCTTCCCAGCAGTCCTACAAGGAAGGTCCATCGTCACCATCCCCATTTGAAGGTGAGAAAACAGGGGCACAGAGAGGACAAGCCACTTGCCCCCCTGGGGCTGGGAAGCAGAGGCTGGAATCCCAGTCTGACTCCCCAGCTGAAGTCCTCCCAGCCCCACAGTGCTCTTGTGAGACAGGCCCTCATTTCCATAGTAATGGATCTCTAGCCAAAGGGCAGGACCTTCCAACCAGAGTCCACAGGGCCCCAACGAGGTCAGACATCCCTCACGCAGGCACAGAACACATGAGGGAGACTCCTTGCCTTTGCAAACTCAGCCTCCTCCTCCCATTTCCTTCCCTCCAGTCTGACTCTCACCCCTTCACACTTCCCTACCAGGAACAGCTGCCTCTGTCCTGCTGTGGGTGCCCCCGCAAGCCCACTCACGTTTAGCTGACCTGCTGTACCCCTGTATCAACAAGGATGGGTCGGCCAGCAGTGTCCTCCTTGGGAGCCTCACACTGGGAGAGCCCCCTGCACTCCCAGGGCAGGAGCCGGCGAGGGCACGGCCCCAGGGTTCGCTGTCCACAGGAGGTAGAGGGCCTCTAGTGGACAGGGCACAGGGATGGCTGATCAGTGAAAACAAAGAGGTGGACGGGGATATATCCCTATGTCCGAAAGTCAGGAGTTATTCCAAATCTGGGGAGACATGAAAACTCAGGATGGGAATTAAACTTGTCCTAAGTCCTAGAAGTGATCACCTCTAGGCTGAGCAGAATCAGGAAAACCGTCAGTGGGACTGACTAATAACAAGAATTTACGGGCATAGGAGGGTCAAGGAGCCAGGTGGAGGCAAGACTCCCAGGCCCTGACCCGAGGATTTGTTTCCACTGTTCTGTGATTTTGTTGCCAAAAACAGCGAGTCTCTTATTAGAAACTCTAATATGTCCAATTTAACTTGAAATGATTTTCCCTATTTAAAAATCTTCCCAGTGAAGAGCTTCAGTGGGTTTTTAAACTATTCATACAAAATGTAACTTTCCAGTTAATTTGCAAGAACTGACTGATACCAGGAAAGATGCAAATTTAACAGCCAAAGTTAAATGAAAACTTCTGCATATTCAATGGCCCATAATTTTAAAATGAAGCTCATGATTTATAACTGCAGCCAATGATTTATTTCTTCCACCTGGATCTACACACTTTTGTGGTGTAACTTTTTCATTACAAAAGTCATTAAAACTAAGCATGAAAATTAACGGAATGACTGTACCTAGTTAGCCTAGACCAAGGTTTGGTTTTTTTAAATGAAGCATATTTAATCTCATGGCTCTCAATACAAATATTATTCATAATTTTTGGAAGGTATTTTGTGTCAGTAAAATTATTTTCCATCTTTTCATATTTATAGTCCTTAAATTTTTAAATTTTGTGCATATTTTTATAAATTAAATACTTAATTACAAATATTCTGTAAATTATCATTTAGTAAATATAATACAGTGTAAAACTCACAAGCATCTAACTGGCAGAGAGCCACCATCACAGGAGTTTGTGAGCATGTAGGAGTTTGTGTCCCAGGTCACACAATGTGACCAGCACGATCCTATCCCATCAGTCAAAGGCCATGGGGTCAAGAGCCACGACTAACTTGCATACCAAGGGCTTTTCAGAGGCAAAAGTGAGGGCAGGGACTGACTGGATTTCTATAAATACTGCTCTTTAAAAACCACTTTAGGGACTTTCCTGGCAGTCCCGTAGTTAAGACTCAGCACTTCCAAAGCAGGAGGCACTGGTTCCATCCCTGGTCAGAGAACTAGAATCCCACATGTCAAATGGTGTGGCCAAAAAATTTTTTTAATTAAAAACAATCTTAATATTGTAGGCATAATTCCTTTGAAAAGTAAAATAATTATCATATAAAAGCAAAAGGTAAAAGTCTCCCTTTCAAGAGGTTTTTCATTTTGGTATGAAGAAAGAAAAATTCAAGTATTAAATTTTAAAAGGAACTTATCTGATCATAAAAGACTCCTAAAATATTAAAAATTAATTTACAGTACAAACTAACTATGTAAGAAATAGGTATACTTTGAAAAGTACTGAAAAGATGTTCTCATTGTTTAATAATCCCACTGAAAACTTCAGGGTGAAATGAGGTTTCATTAAGAATAGTAAGTAAAGAGGTTGCTTCTTATGATTTGCAAATACGTATTTCATACCATTCTCTAATGAGAACTTAGGAAAATGGTGCTTTTCTTTTACTGTGAATATTTAGGGATGCAGTTTCTAGCTGCCTTGAGCAAACTCCATTCTTAAGTTGCTGTGTCTCTACAAATCTCTTAGAGCCGCTGTTCGGGATGACATTTTGTCCAATTAGTTGTCAGCGTACTTCCTTTTACCTTCCCAGCAATAATCTTACTTTTTCTAAGACAATTTCACACAGTCAACCCGTTCAATTAAAACTATACAAAAAGCTGTTCTGAGAGACCCACTGCTAGGCAACAGAAACCTGTTGAACCAAATCTCAGGTGGAAAACATTTCTGAAGACAGATGAGAACAATTATAGTCATCGCACAATAAATTATCAATTTAACCCAGAACAGAATTGTTCTGTTAGAATTTACAGAGGTCAAAACAAAACAACCTATGAGGATGTGAACATTCTTACGAATGTGTACATGTTTATTTGAATATGTACACATGTGTATATTCCCAGCAGACGTGACAGATCCCCGATCAATAGCTAATTGGGCTTGCTGTGTTTGATCAACCCACACCTGTTCCCTGTGCTGTGACTCCGGGAGACAGCTCGGAATGTCAGCACGCCGGGTTTTCAAGAGAGTACTTCGATCACCAGTTCTTCACAGAAACGTGCTTTGAAGAGACACCAATGAAGCGAGTTCTTACAGTAAAGGCAGAACAACTTATTACACGAAATTCAGAGTGAACTTAGATTCTGAAATATAGGCTCTGCATTATAAACCAAACTAAAACATTGCACACACATTTATCTTGGAGAAAAAGTTTGACTACGGAAAAGGCTTTTAAAGGCTCACAGAATTTATGAGAAGGGTTTCCTAAGGACTTGGAAACTAAATTTTTTAAAATTATTTTTGGCTGCATTGGATCTTAATTGCAGCATGTGGGAATATTAGTTTCCTGACCAGGGATCGAACTCACGTGCCCTCCATTGGGAGGCAGATTCTTAACCACTGGACTGCCAGGGAAGTCCTCTAAATTGTTCTTAAAAAATAACAGTGATGAGTTACGTGCCAGAGAATCAGAAATGTGAATTAAATTCCCTTTAAAATACACAAGGGTTTAAAAATTAGAGGAAATATTCTTGTTGAAGTATGTCTTCGAAATGTTATAAAATGTAGTTCAAAATGTTTGAAAAGTAGCTGGAGGTATTTTTATAAATCCCAAATGAAGCCTGACTGATCCATCTTTAATTACAACAATTACTAACACTATTGTTTAGGATTTATGTTATGGAATACAGTAGTCAGACCATGATTAGTTATTTGTTGAAATAAGTTATTTAAGATGTGCTAATTGAAAGCATTTTGAACATTCAGAGCTAAACTTACAAACTCGGTTCTGGGGTAGTTTTTCAAATGTGGACACTGAAGCCAGGGCAAGTCATGGAGAAACTTTTAGAAAGATCAATTCATTTCATAAAGCCTGCCCTGAGAGAGAAGTAAGTGTACTTTTACCGTCAGATACAGCAAAGGGGAACAATATTCCCAAAGTCATGGCTTTTATTTATTTGGCTAGATGGGGTCTTGGCTGAGGCACAGGGACTCTCTGGTTGCGGTGCTGGCTCAGCAATTTGTGTGCGGGCTTAGCTGCTTCTGGGCATGTGGGACCTTTGTCCGTGTGGATCACAATAAACTGGAAAATTCTTAAATAGATGGGAGTATCAGACCACCTTACCTGCCTCCTGAGAAACTTGTATGCAGATCAAGAAGCAACAGCTAGAAATCGGGCATGGAAAATGAACTGGTTCAAAATTGGGAAGGGAGTAATTCAAGGCTGTATATTGTCACCCTGCTTTTTTAACTTCTATACAGAGTACATCATGCGAAACACTGGGCTGGATGAAGCACAAGCTGGAATCAAGATTGCTGGGAGAAAACAGCAACAACCTCAAATATACAGATGACACCACGCTTCTGGCAGAAAGTGAAGAGGAACTAAAGAACCTCTCGCTGAAAGTGAATGAGGAGAGTAAAAAATTGGCTTGAAACTCACCATTAAAAGCCTAAGATCATGGCATCCAGTCACATTACTTCATGACAAACAGAAAGGGGAAAAACTGGAAGCAGTAACAGATTTTATTTTCCTGGGCTCCAAAGTTCACTGCAGATGATGACTGTAGCCATGAAATTAAAAGATGCTTGCTCCTTGGAAGAAAAGGTATCACAAACCTAGACAGCATATTAAAAAGCAGAGACGTTACTTTGCTGACAAAGGTCTGTATAGTCAAAGCTATGGTTTTTCCAGTAGTCATGTAAAGATGTGAGAGTTGAACCATAAGGAAGGCTGAACGCTGAAGAGTTGATGCTTTCAAACTGTGGTGCTGGAGAAGACTCAAGTCCCTTAGACTGCAAGAAGACCAAACCAGTCAATCCTAAAGGATATCAACCCTGAATATTCATTGGAAGGACTGATACAGAAGCTGAAGCTCCAATACTTTGACCACCTGATGTGAAGAGCTGACTCACTGGAAAAAGACCCTGATGCTGGGAAAGATTAAGGGCAAGAGAATGGGACAACAGAGGATGAGATGGTTCATTGGCATCACTGACAATGGATCCTTAAAGAGAGTAGAGGACAGAGAAGCCTGGCATGCTGTGGTCCAGGTGGTCACAGAGAGTCAGGTACAACTCAGCAACTGAACAACAAAATGTGGATCTTAGTTCCATGACCAGATATCAAACCTGAGTCTCTTGCGTTATAAGGCAGATTCTTAACCACTGGATCACCAGGGAAGTCCCCCAGATTCATGCTAATCCCACAACACAAGCCACTATTTTTTCCTATCATTAGAAACATTAATACTGTAAAAGAATATATCACTGTAGTCTGCCCAAAAGTCTCCTGGTTAAAAAAATAAAAAAAGGCACTACAGGAAAGGGACGGTAAAACAGTGATCGATAACCTCAGAAAAATGGGTGAATGTTAACATTTATTTCAAGAATTGAGAACTTCTGCATTTAACACTGTTTGAAATATGGCAAAGGCCTAGGCTTTGGAAGTAAACGCTTAGGTTCCATTCCTTCTTCTGCTTCTTAGGAGACAAATGACTAGAGCAAGTCACCCTATAAGCCTCAGCTGCTGCTGCTGCTGCAAAAAACGTGAACGTGAAAGTCACTCAGTTGTGTCTGACTCTTTGCGACCCTGTGGACTATACAGTCCATGGAATTCTCCAGGCCAAAATACTGGAGTGGGAAGCCTTTCTCTTCTCCAGGGGATCTTCCTAACCCAGGGATTGAACCCAGGTCTCCCACATTGCAGGTGGATTCTTTACCAGCTGAGCCACAAGGGAAGCCCAAGAGTACTGGAGTGGATAGCCTATCCCTTCTCCAGCGGATCTTTCCGACCCAGGAATCGAACTGGGGACTCCTGCATTGAAGGTGGATTCTTTACCAACTGAGCTATCAGGGAAGCCCTCTGCAAAAAAAAAGGAGAACAGTAAATACATCTTAAAACTAACGTGTGGACTTAATAAAGCAATAAAGGTAAAGTTCTAGCATGCAGCAAACATTACAAATGTCAGCACCAGCGCTGTATGATGTCAGTTCATCTGGTATTTCTTATTCTTAACTACCATCTACTTGGATGAACCATCTCTATCTGCACCACGCTGCAGAGGTTTGAAGCTCCTTCATAAATGTGCTTGCTGTCTGGCATGCTTTCTTTATACCTTACCTGCAGCATTTATCAAGATGAGAAATAGACACCTGTCCTGTTTCCCAATTCAGAACGTGATCCTGAACACACATCTTAAACTCTCCGTGGGCTCCATTCCTTCACCTATAACGTGAAGGGCCTGGATCAGATCATTTGCTCCCCATTTCAGGTCTCAGTGCCCGAGGCTACTGCTGAGCCTCTCAACAACTCACAGGAAAGGTGCTAAGATCTTAGAAAATCAGAAATCGGGGAAGAGCTGGCCATGACTTTTTGGATCATAAAGAGGATGAGACGTGGGCACCAAATACACGTGTTCTCAACTCTCTCTCTCACCTGGCTGGAGGAGCAAGACTGGCTGGGAATCGGAGGGGGAGGAGTCGCTGGTGAATCCCGGCCTCTGCTGGGCGGGGAGCAGCTGACCACGGTGACACCCAGGCAGGCAGGGAGGAGAGCTCGGGGTGCCAGTCTCCCAAGTCTGAACCTGGGTGGATGGGATCCGCCAGAGGAGACTCGAGCCCACCCTGCCTCTCTCCCCATCTGTTTGCAAGCAGCAGCTGCCCCTGGCCAGGCAAGGCTTCCCTCACTGTTTGCAACTGAAGTCCTGGCCCAGGCAAAGCCCCCAGCATGCGTGTCCTCTGCTGTGTAGCAGTCAGCACAGCACTGGACGGTGGGAGGCAACCCTGGCCACGGGCGCTGGAGAATGTAGAAGAGACTAAAGTGAAGAAGGCCCTAGCCATGCGTGTGTCCTCTTTTTGTCCTTAATTAATTTTGTACCTCATTCTTTTCCTTTATACCCTCTAAGAGATCAAATCCTCAACAGTCACAGCAAGGAAGAAAGGGGAGCCGTGGAATCAAGTTGTTGCTAGGTGCCTTCCAGCTATAAATATCATACATGACAAAATAATGATGCATAAATAACTGCTTCACACTTGGGTCTACCTGGAACACTCTGGGAACCAAAGATAAAGCCAAAAGGCCACAGATAGCCTAGAGAAACGACACAAACACTGAACGCTCAAGCAACACACCTCCCCATCACTCCTCACCCCCAAACGGCTGTACTCCTAATTTACCCATAATTCTAACACGTCTAACAACGTATTTCTTTCCATTAGGTTCATTGAAAGACTGCAGGTCGGAAACTGGAAGAGAAATAATGGTTGACAGCCTGATAACAAGAGAGTAAAAATGCTATGAAAGCAAACGCTACAACTCAAAGACCACGGAGTGACAGGCAGAAAAGCTTGCTCTCCACCGGCTGCTGGCTGCTGAGGGGGGCGCATCACAAGGAAAACTCTGAATCACAAAGAGAAGGTGATGTTCAAATTCTCTGTTTTACAAAATGAGAGAACAAGTGTGACATCTTTTAGAAAGCTTTTAATAAAAGCCAATTAAAAATAGATAAGCATGTGAAAAGATGTTTGACCTCATGTCACTAGAGAATTCAAAATTGAAACAGCACTGAGAACCCCGGAGACCCCTGTTAGCATGGCACAACGAGAACCCCGACAACACCAAATGCCCTTGAGGATGCCAAGCCACAGGGACCCTCACTCACGGCTGCTGGGGATGCAAATGGTGCAGTCACTTGCAAAGGCAGCCTGGCGGTTTCTGACAAAACTGAACATAACTCTTAACCACACACTCCAGCAACTGTCCTCTCAAGTATGTACTCAAATGAGTTTAAAACTTATGTCCACACAAAATGCTGAGCAGGAATGTTGACAGCAGTTTTGTTCATGAATGTTGAAGCCTGGGAGCAACCAGGATGTCCTTTCAGTGGGTGATGGATGACCAGAATGGCACATTCATGTAATGGAATATTATTCCCTGATGAAGAGAAATGAACCATCAGCCACAAAAAGACAAGGAGGAATCTTAAATGCGTACAGCTAAGTAAAAGAAGCCTGTCTAAAACGGGCACGCGCTGTGTGACTGCAGCTATATGGCCTCCTGGAAAAAGGCAAGCTGTGGACACAGCAGAAAGATCACTGGGTACAGGGGTGAAAAGAAGGGGCAAAGGTGAGGATTTTGGGTCAGTGACACTATCCATGTGACACTGTAATGGTGGGTTTACGACATGATGCTTTTGTCAAACCTGGTGAAGTGAAATGTAAACTGTGAACTTTAGTAATAATCAATACTGAC
Organism: Cephalophus harveyi; assembly: GCA_006410635.1. Lineage (NCBI taxonomy): Eukaryota > Metazoa > Chordata > Mammalia > Artiodactyla > Bovidae > Cephalophus > Cephalophus harveyi. Next base: position 127,327 of record SJYT01063823.1, read on the forward strand.
CCAACTAAAGTCAATCACACTGAAGTGAAGATACTGATAAAAGGGGAAATGGTGGGGTGAGGTGAGGACGGAAGAAGTGTATGAGAACTCTACTGACACATAAGCTTAATTTTTCTGTAAACATAAAACTGCTCAAAAAATAAAGCCTGTGAATTAAAAAAAAAATAGTTTTGGAGGATTCATAAAATAAGACATAGACACCCAGAAAATTCACCTTATGGAACACCCACTTTGCAAAATGGTCCTACACAAGGAAGACAAATGTATTTGTTAAAACAGAATTAACTGAAAAGCCATTCTTATCCTACCTGTATCAAGCCTGAAGTTATTAGCATAATGCATGGCAAACACAAAATAACGGGTTTACAATATGTGATTTTATAAGAACTAAAACTCTGGAAAAAGTCATCCCTTGTTGCGAGGGATTTGTTATTCCCACTGGTGGCAAAAAGTGGACTAGAGACTGTAGATCAAACATGAACCACAAAGGAAACACCGACAAGCCACGCTCTAGAAATTTATTACCAAATTACACTCTATGCACAGACACAGCTTAGCTCGTGAAACGAGCGACGTGGTCACACAAAATGTAAGGAAAAGCACATCTAATAAATACAATCTGGAAACATCTTTTTAAGTTAGGTTCAAAACACTAGGACACAGACACTGAAATGAAAATCTTAACAGAACACCAACGGTCACAGCACAGAGCGACCTTACCAGACGCTGTGTCCACACAGCGTTAACCGAGGGCATCAGTTGCTGCCGTGTGAATGGACGTGTCGCGTGCCCACCTCTGTGTGTCGTCACGAAGCACTCAGGTCCTTGTACAGGAAGGGTTAGGTCCTTGCCACAAGAGTGTGTATTTATGAAGCTATTGAGAAGGTGCACTGTGTCTGAAACTTCTCCTTGAATGGAAGCACAGGTGGTGAAGCCGCCGTGACAGAGGTGGGAAGACTCATGTAGACTAACGTTCACAGAGGCTTCACCTGGAGGGTGTGGCTTTGCCAGAGGAGGAACCACTAGCATCTTCAATTAAACTTTCAGTGTTAAAAAAAAAAAAGTGAGTGAGAGAGGAGAGAGAAGGAAGCAATTCAAGAAACAAATCTGCCTAGATGATGAAGTGAATTTCAACATGGTTCAGTTCATTCCCACGTGAAACTAAGCTTGCTGAACTGAGGTAGACTCCGGAAATGACATGTGCAAAGACTCAGGTTTTCCAAAGGGCAATATTTAGTCATTTCAGAGCTTGCAGAACAAAAAGGTGTTTTATAATTTTGAACATAAAATCAGAGTCCTTTCATAGGAGGAAAACCTCCATATTAATTCCCTATTTGTTGTGCCAAATTTCCATAAACGTACAGAAACATACACACTGCTGGTGACAAAGCAGAATCTAGGTTATTTTTATATATATAAAATAAAATCAATCAAGAAAGGAGAAAGGTAAAATAAAAAACTAAATCTGATGACATTACCTTCATATTTTTCCTGTTTTTATTAACAAGTCAACTGGAAATTTAGAAATATCCCTAAAGTTAAAGAGTTGTTCAAAGCCAAAAAAAAAAACCTAATAAAAATGCAAAAAATGATTGTCAATTTGTGAATGTTTAAAAACATAAGTGTTACTTAGGGGCTTTATTTTTTAAATATTCATATCACCACAAGAGAAAACAACATTAAAAGCAAATGTCCTAAAAAATTAAATAAATAAGTATAAAAAGCCTAATTTAAAAGTATAAATAAGTAAACACAGTAATTATAATGTGGTTTTAGCTTTTTCTGAAAAAAAAGTTAGCAGCAATGAGACCAAAACATTTGGGGTTTAAATATCTGAATTCCTCCAATATGCCTTTCAACTGTAATTCCTACCCTTTTCTATTGTGACAGATTTTTAAATTCACATAAATATTATGTACATCACAAAGTAAGTAGTATATATAGTATATAAACAAATCTATACAATCAAAACAGTTATGGAACAGAAGATACAAAACAAATGTTAAAAGAATGATTACCATTGCTTCCTTATGTGGTTTAAGTGGCCCTTTCTTGGAAAAGGCCAGCAATTACCCTTAGCATTCTATGCCTATCACACAGGAAATACCCTAAGGTGACTTATCCTTGCAAGAGAAACGGAAGTGTGGGAATCTATTATGCCAAGACTCAATGATCAAAACAACCTGGAAGGAGGCAAATCTTACAGGACAAGCAATGCCTGCCTCGTCCTTCACTGGACCTCAAAGTCCTTTGGGGTCAGGAGAGTAAAAACACAACAGTGTCAGCTGATCTATGATTCTCATCATGGATTCAGCAGCATAGACAGAAACCTCCCAGGAAGGAATTCAAACAAACTCAAGCTGTTCAAAACCTACAGCATCAATAATGTCATGTTTCAAAGAGTCAGCCTACACGTAGCAAAGTGGAAAAGTGACAATTATATTGAAAATTTGGGCGGTGTATTTTTCCTGGTGTAGCAGCTATATGTTTGTTTACAGTAGACTCACCAGATACTTGCTCATTTTTTTGAATAATTAGTGATTTCAGCCTACTTTTTGACAGTCAAATATCACATCATAAAAAGTGCAATCTCCAGAGCCCAATAAAGCCCCCACAGGCAGCTAGAACATAGCATGCTACTTCTTCCAAGCTGTCTTGGCATTTTTGGAGGCAGAGGTCCAAGCCCAACATGTATCTGGTCATTCTGGAACGCTCACGATGCTGCTGACTAGAAGACAAAATCTGGGACGCCAACGTCTACTTTCTACTTGGATTTATAGTAGGTTTCAGCCATTTGTCTGGCACATTTCATGAATATTAATTTCCTTTTAAAAACAAAGGAATTATGCAAGCGAAATGTTTGCAGTAAACATGTAACAGGTTTACAGGTTCTCCGTAATTACATATGTACATGTTCACAATAAACATGTAGCTTGGGAAATGGCAAAAATGGTTCTTGTAAACAGCCAGGTCTATAATAGTTGTATTGTTCAAGCAAATGGATTCCAGTTCTAATTTTAAAGCAAATTTGAAGAGAGAAAAACTTTTATATATTATCTTTCCAAAGCACACACAGGTTACGGTGCCTTTCATTTTCATTAGCTAGAGCCAGGATCCTTTAAGGGGTTAAGACATACAAAGCATTCACCATCCTCTGACAGAGAAACCAGGCAAGTAAAAAAGCACACACAACTGAGAACACAGTGAAGACAAGCTCCCAGGATCTAATCAACGGACAGTTTTTTAAAAAACCACAATTACCATGTTGTTATGCATGAAGAAGTCAGGAAAAATCGAAACAGAAGCCAAGACAAATAACATAAAATCTAGAAATATGGTCTAACTAATCAACTAACACATACAAAACTTTTGGCAATCAAAACACTAAGGTTTTAACGATGACCCCTAGGACGTTATGAAAAAAATAAGCTACTGGCTGGCAATAGTCTGCAAGATTATGTTAGTGGGGTTATTTCTTCATTTTAAAAGTTCATGAATAAAAGGAATTAAGATGAACTAATTCAATTAAAATAAAATCATGGTATCTCATGATTTTAACTCTTCTAATCTATGCCTCAGAGGAAAGGGGGAGGGCGATTTAAAGCATCAGATGAATACTGCAGGTCAGAGTCAGACTTATCTAAAAATTACATAGTTCTTAGTAAGGGAAAAGCTCCTAAGAAAGTTGCTAAAAGTTATCTTCAACTGTCAAAAAAGCTGTATTATTTTTAGTTAAACTATTAGCTACTGTCTAAAATTGAAAATTCAGGATGCCATCCAATACAAATTTTTTTAAAGCTTAACTATCAAAGCATAGGTTGCCCAGTCAAAATAACGCAATTTTTTAAAACTAACATTCGACTACTCATAACTAGATACACAGCCTCTCTTTTTCTGGCCTCCTTGTCTAATTCCTGCTGAAGTGAATAAGCAAGGCTGATTTCTAACCTAACCTTAGTGTGCGTACAAGCACTCAACCTAGACAAGGAATGGTTTCTAAATATTCAACTGAACATCATTCATTACAAACGATGCTGTCTTGTTAATAAACAAGCTGTCCAGAAAACCATAAAGAGTTTGCTTTGTTTTGCATTAGCCACAAGAGAGTGGACTTGTTTAGAATACCAAAGCATTTATTTAGAATACGAAAGGCAAATTCAGCAAAAAACAATGTTAGAGCAAGGGTTGATCTGTTGCACTTATTGAAAGAAGAGTGAAAACAAACTCAGAAGTCTAGAACGAAGAGGAAGGTCTTATGCAAACATGATACTTTTCCTGCCCTTCCAATATGAAGTACTGCCAGCAAATATACTCCAGACCAGAGGAACCACCTGGCAAGATGATTCAAAAACCACAAAGCATGAAGCTATACAACCCCACAAAGCTCAATAAGTGATTAAATAGCTAGTAGAGGAAATGGTGAGGGAAGGGAAGGTAAACATTCAAACGGTATAACAGCCTCTAACAGTAGTGGTTGAATGCTGAAGGTTTAACTAGCAGATTCATTATTTATTCCAAAACTATCACTCTTCACAACAAGGAACAGATCTGACACAAACCCAGGTTTGATGCTAAAAGTCAACAGAAACAGGTCCTTCATGTTCAGAGCAAAGAAGAGAAAAAAAAAAAAATGCAAAGTCAGAAACAGAGTTTCTTCTAGATGTTCTATAAACAAGTTTCTACAACAGCACATGGGTCACTTTCTTCAGCCCTCCATACTCTGGTGTGTGTGTAATCGTAACGCATGGATACGTGAATGTCAGGCTCTCTATGAAGGCTTTTCTTATTTCTCAACTACATGTATACTCTTTGTGGTTTTAAATTGTTTTCCTTTCAGAGAAAAATCTCTCCAATGAAAAGTTCCAAACCTGTTGTTTTTTTTTTTTTTAAATTGCTGGAATTTCTTCACATTTTATAGACAAAAATACCAGAAATGAAAGAGCTGACAGAAATTCAAGCAGATCCAAATTCTGCCATCCACTTTTCGTATTTCTCTAAGTCTGCTGCAGAGACAGACTTTGCGATTTTCCTAAGCGCCAGCTCAAAGTCTCCTCTGGTCACGGGCATCTGAAGCTCCTCTTTAGAGAGTGCACGGATCTCTTCTGGGCTGAGACCATTGATTCGCCGTCTCATGGCCATTAAGGATGCATCCCTAAAAACAGACCAGGATCAGTGAGAACTTACTGTTGTGAATGTTTCAGACACATCAATTATGATGAAGTTAAGGGAACACATTCAAAAGATCATTTTTACATGTTTTTACAATGCTGCTCAGAATTTTCCACTTCAGAGACATTCTGAGGGTTCAGGAAAGGTGAAGACAGGATGCTAAGGACTTAACCATAAAAGGGACTGTTGGTAAATCCTAAAAGTCTAGGCTGGGCTCAGATGGTGCTGAATTTTCTTTTCCCTCACTTGCTCTTCACAGACAGCCCAGAAGTCTAGGAAACTGAAGGGGAATTATGAAATACCGAATTGCAGACTTGGAAATAAATATAAGGCTAATGTTAGGATAACTTAAATCTTATGCCAGTTTGTCTACAATCTAAGCAGAGGAAGAAAAGTGAAGAACCTTTCTCCCTGGAGCATGAATATATGTACACACAGTAGATATGGAGTTCCCCACAGGGAGTATTTGTGGGCAAGTGAAGAAGTAAAATCTGGCTTCTCCGGATCCTATTTTCAACTCTATTTGGTCACTACCAGACTCCTCTGTCTATGGGATTCTCCAGGCAAGAATACTGGAGTGGGTTGCCATTTCCTTCTCCAAAATAATTATGCAGGTTAAGTAGACAATGACTGCTCACAAGATAGCTAACAGGCAGCCAAGCCAATCAAAAGTTCACATTTTTATACATTTTACTATAGTAATAGTAGAAGCTATTATGAGCTTACTGAGTGCCACTAAACTTAGATGCACACAGAAAAGTAATCGTAGAAAAAATGAGTAACATAGATATCACGGTTTTTACTGATGTCAATTTAAGTGTTGTCAGGAAAGTACTAAAAAAAATCCTCTTGAGTGATGTGAACTGTCTAAAAGTTATGTTACTAAACTGAAAGGGATATTTACATATATATATATTAAATTGATCACTTTTCTTCATCTGTGTGTAGTAAAATAATGCTAACCCAAACTAAATGATATTATTTTATGTTGATGTAGTGAGGCTCCAATTTAGGGCTAAATAATCTCAGGTTGTTGAAGTTATTATTACCAAGTTAGGCAAAACAATTTCTTAAAAATCAAAAGCTATACAAGGTGAACATATTCTAACAATGACCAGTGAAGTTTCACAGAAAACAACCAATACAAAAAGGTCACAGATGATTAAAGAAAAAAAATACCTGCAAACGTTAGTTATATCAGCACCAGAGTACCCCTCAATCTTCTCTGCTATATCTTCCAGTTGAATATCTGGATCCAGCTCAACTTCACGAAGATTGATTTTCAGAAGCTCAGTTCTTCCTTTTGCTGTTAAAAGATTTTTTTGCTATTGTTAGATATTTTACTTTACAGACCATTTGTTAAGAAATCATCTATTAACATTCAGGAAAAGAAACAGAGTTTAATGCAAAGAAGAGTAAATAACCCTGAATCTACAGATAATTACTGATTTACCCCATGACTCGTGGAATCATGTAACTTCCTGTGGGCCTTACCTGGAATGACTAATAACTGAAACAAACCTCGGAGTATTCCTAAAAGATTGTGAAGACACTTGCCATGAGAACAAAGGGTCTGAGATCCTTTATGAAAAATAAAAAATATTAGTATTCTAGCACCAGAAATGCTTTTGTAAAAACAAAAATGTATTTAGCCTAGTTTTATGAAACTAGAGTGCACGGAGTATAATTCCTGAGTTACTTTGCTCATCTTCTAGTATGACACAGGAAAAGCTTTCTAGGACACTAATTGGTATTTTTTTTTTAATCTCGTTTTCTTTTCCTAGAAATCAGAAATTGGCACAAAATGCTTATTAATATATATATTTTTTAATGGAGAGCCAGCTCACAGACATTCGTTGTTCCAATGTGACTGAAAATGTGTATGAAGTAAGCCGAAACAAAACTACAGACTTTTTAATATAACCAATCTTGCTGTTTTACCACCAGTTTTTGTGGCAAATCTGCTTAATACAGCACACTAAAATGATGCAAAATTAGTTCAGAGGTGGCTCTCTATTATTTTCTAATAGGCAAAATGAAATTTAATTCTCTCAATTTTTATTTTGAAAATTAAAAATTTTCAAGTAAAAACAGAATCGGTGAACGCCATCTACCTTTCTTTAGATCCCCCAGTTGTCACCCAGTTATTACCCCCTTGCCTTGTCCTCGAGTCCCCTACCTTCTCAGCTGTGAGGAGCTAGAGGCATCACAACACTGTGCCTTACATTACTCAGCAGTGTCTCCTAGGAACAAAGGTATCCATACAATCATCTCACTAAGCAGGAAATTTAACACCGGTATGTGAGGATTATCTAGTACACAATCCAGACTGAAATGTCCACAGTTGTCCCAGGCTTTCATTCCTTTCTTAAAGACCTAAATTACAGATGGCATTAAGTTACTGTCTCTTCAGTTTTCTTCAGTCTAAAACAGTTCCCCAGTGCTTTTCTGTTTGTGCTGTCTTTCACGACACTGACAGTTCTCCCGCAGATGATCCTACAGAGTTAAGGCATTCCAATAAAACACTCCATCAGGTATATTTGAACCTGACAGGCAGATAGATATGAAAATGTTAATGGAAAGAGCCAAGAATAACCAAGGCACCCTGGAAGAAAAAAGGCAAGGTGGGAGGAACTGCTCTAGTACAGAGCAGTAAGATCCAAATCTCTCTAACACTCTTGCAGAGGCAGACAAGCAGATCCAGGAGAGAGAACAGGAAGCCCAGAAGCAGAGCAGGGCATACAGTGTGGACACCTGATTCAGGCAGTGGGAGAAAAAGGTGTCTTTTCAATAAATGACACCAGAAGTGACTATTCACAGAAGGAAAAAAACGAAATTGGGTCATACCTCACCATACATAAAAATCAGTGCCAGATGTATTACTGATCTAAATATAAGATGCAAATTCATAAGCATTTCAGAAGATAAAGCAGGAATCTATCCTAATGACCTCAGAGTAAGTATTCATAAGACACAAAAGAAATCGATTACAAACAAAAAGACTAATAAATTGACCATATTAAAATCAGGAACTCCTGTTCATCGAAAGACATGGCTTATAAACTCAGTGAAAACACACAATCTACAGAGTTTGAGAAATACTTACAACAAACTAAACAAAAAACTTATATCTAAAATAGTTAAAGAATTCCTACAAATCAGTAAGGAAAAGTTGGACCACCTAATAGAAAAACGGGCAAAAAATTTGAACACATATATCACAAAATCCAAATGGCCAATCAATAAAGGAAAAGATGGTCAAATTCCTTAATAGTACAGGAAAGACAAAGTAAACCACAATAAGCACTGGTACACATTTAGAAGTCTGACAAGACTAGGCAATGGAGAAATGTACACTATGGGAGCTCTCATCTGCTGCTGGGAGGAGTGTACACTAGAGCAACCACTTTGGAAGACAGACTGCATTTATCTGCTGATGTTTCAGCTATGTTACACAACCCAGCAATTCGCTCCTAGGACGGAATGCTCCATCGCGGCCTAAGGAAACTTAGGCACTGGCACCACTACAGCAGGTAGAAGAACGTTCAGAGCAGCACAGCAGCCTAACCCTGGAAATAAGCATTAACACCCATCAAATAGCATGATGGGTAATTGTGGTATGACCACATAATGGATATTATGGGCTGAACTGTGTTCCCGCTAAATTCTTAAGTTGAAACTCTCGACTCCAATGCAGTTGGTAGCACCCCAGACACAGCAGGTGGATGTTAGTGAATGAACATCATGGGCTCTTTTAGTCCCAGTACTAGATCATCACAGTTTGTAAATCAGAATGTTTTACTGTGGCCTGAGCTAAGAACTTAAAACACTGAGTTTAACCTAATGTGTTCTTCCACAGAAATAAAACTCCCAACAGCCAACTTCAAGGAACTCTGGGCCCTAAGCCTGCTCCTACGTGAGGGCCTGAAGCTCAGCAGGCAGCATGCTCCTCTCCCCCAGTGACCATGACGTGGGGAAAGTAACTTCTGACACTGGTTCTATCCATGATTTGTTAGAAGAGTCTAAGTAGGATTTATCATCTCTATAAAACTGAACTAATGATACTTAATAACACTGTGAAAGGATTTAATGAGGGGTTAATGTGGTAACAACAGTATAAAGAACTGTCAACGCTACATGACCAAGTTAGTACACATTTGAAATTTAAATAAACACTGTCAGATGGATCACACACTTGTAGTAACAATTCTTCTCGAGTACCTGAGGCCGTCCAGTACGGCGGGTAACCAGCATGTGCTCCAGGGCCGGGCACATATCCAGCTCTGCTGCCCCGGGAGGACACCTAACCCTCAGGGCTTCAGGCTCTGACGAGGAAAGGTGAGAAGAGAATCGACCTCACAAGCCTGGCGCCATGAGCTAACACCTGAAAGGCGCAGCCCACAGGCCGCGCACAGTAAGTGGTCACTGTCCCACCACCCCCAGTCAATCAACAGACAGGACTAGAGGGAGACAGAGAAAGCCAGAGCCCTTCTATAAAGGACCAACTGGGAGACGGACAAGACAGAGGAAACGGCCAAGGGAATGGAGCCCACACAGGGAGAGGGGCCAGGGCCAAGAAGACCTCAAGGAACTGGTGTGTTTCCACTGACTCAGAAAAACCAATAAAGTTTAAATAGAAAGGCAGAGAGAAAACACCCTGGGAAATGAGAGCACTGTAAACCATGACATGAGAGTAGGAAGAAGCACGCATGGAAAAAAAATGTAAGTAGAAAAGAACAACAGAATACTAAGAAATGCAAACAGACACAAAATAGAAAGATAAGGTATTGAAAAGAGAGCTTAAAAGAAGTACTCTAACCCTGATGTGATAGGAAATAAGAATCATTTGGAGTCTAAGAGACTCTGTGATGCCCTGGTGGTTTAGGGAGGTGAGTCTAAAAGCAAAGCATAACTACATGAAGGTGCTGGAGAAAGGCGGTCGTCAGGCCGACAGGAGTTGCTGCCGTCACTCAGATGCATCAAGTATTCAGTGAGTGGCCAAGCTCCACCCGAGCCTGTGACTTCCTCCTTCTGTTGGCCACGGCAGACGGTAGTCACCAAGATGGTGTGACAGCCTCTCACCCACATGCACTTCTACAACGTGGTATCCATCCCCACCCACTGGTGGTCTCATTCCCCTCCACTTGAAAATGGGTGGGCTTGTAAACGCTTCTACCCAGGGTACCAAGAGGCGACAGTACCTGACCTCCACGGCCAGCTCAAAAACTGCACCGTCTACCTTTTCCAGTGGAACAATCACACCTGGGGCCCTGAGCTACCATGTATGAAACGTGATCAGCTGAGGCAGCCATGCCTGAACAAGCCCAGGCCACGTGGAATAACCCCAAATAACCCCAAGTAACACCCCAGGCCTCCGCCCCTGAGCTACCATGTATGAAACGTGATCAACTGAGGCCACCATGCCTGAACAAGCCCAGGCCTCGTGGAATAACCCCAAATAACCCAAAGTAACATCGCAGGCCTCCGCCCCAGGTGGAAACACTCCAGATAAGTCAGGCTCCAGCGTGGAGTCACCTCCTCTGCTGACCTTCCAGCTGTGACCCCAGACATGAGGGGACACACACACAGCATCCCTGCGGTGCCCTATCCAAACTCCTGATCCACAGACTGTGAGCAAAACAAGACTGTTCGCAATGGCAAGAGTAACCCATCCACTGCCTTTCCTTGCCATCAAGTTCTAATTGCCTCTCAATCTTAAAGAAATCTGCATATTTCTTTATGTAAATTACATAACTTACAATATGCCTTTTTGGGTGGCTTTTCTTGTTTTCTCTATTTTCATTCCTGTACTTCTTGCCTTTTCCAACTAAAAACGTCTTTTCATGTCATAGATTTTGTTCATAAAATGTCCTTCAATTTTTTTAACTTTCTAAATCTAATTTTCTTTCCATTCCTTTTACTCTAGATTTCTAAACCGTTCTTTCAGGCCTGTTGTCTTCCCACATTTCTTTATAGTTCTGTCTCTTCCACACCCTTTACCCATGAGCTTCCACACCCTTCTATCCCACCAGATTATCCCACAATAGCTGTCTACTCATTTTCAAGCAGCCATGCCTCTGTTTCCATCCTTCTCTATGGAAATTCAGTGAAAAATGCAACTTCCTCTCCCCTCAGCACCTCGGTCAGAATTTACTATTCTTCATTTCCACCCCAAAAGACTATGGGCAACCCCAGTATCACGCACTCCCTGGTTTCACTGCAGTTAAACTGGGTAGGGGTCATACATCTTTATACTGACACGATACCTAGTAATACCTAATAATAAATGTCCTTCAAATAGCAAAGAGCTAAATAAACACCTAATTAACACAGATGGAAGAAGTTAGAAATAGTGGAGTTCTGATTATGATTATTCGTTTGGGAGCCCTTGAGGAGAAAGCAATCTCTCCAGTTCTATGGTCATGAGGTACACATGTTCAGACTAGTAGTGAGCAAAGAGAAGCACCTAAAAGCCGTTACCCACGATGGACATAACCTTTTCATACAGGAAAATAAGCTTAGGAAAAAAATCTCAATAGTCAACCAGCTCTATGTTCTCCAATATTTCAAAGAAAGCTGAATCTCTGCCTTTGTACCATCAACTCGTATCTTTTCCCCCAAGTTAAGCTTTCCTCAGCAGTTTATAAAATTGTCATCAATTATCTTTCTAATTATATATTTTCTCTCACATAGAAGTACTGGGTAAGTACATCGAGCAGCTAAGACAGCAGAGAGCACAGTATAAGCATGTAAATATCAGCTATTACACCTGGGTCTGGGACCTCGGAAACACTGGTCAGCTGTGAAGTGGGATCAACACTCCCTACCTAACAGGGTTGTATTAGTGTTAAATAAAATAAAGCATGTTCCATGGGGGAAAAAAACACCACCACCCTGAATGTAAGAAACTTCACTGTAGCCTCTGTCTCCAAAATAGCAAATTGGTTATTTATAAACTTCTATAAGCAGAATGCCAACAGAATGAAGACTTAGAGAAACAGAGAGAGGTAACATGGAGTAAAAGAAAGATCAAAATAGAGTAAAAGGAAGGCATCATACCTGTTGGCAGAGGTATATATATCCTTTTTTCTAATCTCCTCCGCAGTGCTTCATCGATGTCCCATGGGAAATTAGTGGCAGCCAATACCATGACCATTTTGGAAGGATCATCATTCTCCAAAGCTCCTCCGACTCCTATGGACAACAGGGTAAAGAAGAGCATTTTTCTTACAGTCCTTTATTCTTCCATTCAACCAGTACTTCTAAGCATCAGCTATAGGCTTGGTGGGAGGCTCAGTGCCAAACATGATGTGGTCCTTCTCACCTGTGTGGTGTCAGAAACCAGACAGATCCACAGAGAAGACAAAGAGGTAGAAGAATTCCCATAGTCTATCGCAGAAGTCTAATCCGATAAGAAAACCTAATTTTTTTCTGTAATCTTTTTTGTGTGTTTTTCCTCTGCAAAGAGGAGGCAAGGGAGATTATGCTGTTTTACCACTTTATTTTTTTTTAAATCATGAATTTTTTAGTTATTACTCTTTCTCAAAAAAGGAGAACAGAATAGGGTTCACATTTATTTAATACTAGTATGCAATCATAATTGTGAGAGACATTATACTGCAATAATTTTGTCCTTCTAATATATAAGTGACTGAGAAAAAATAAGAAATTTAAGAATGAAAGTAATAATCAACTGCTACTGAAAATAACCATTTCTTTTTACACAAAACCAAATATATGTACACAGGGTCTATCTTCTCAAAATTAAAATTTTAGAACAAAAAACCAGTTTTACAGAAAGGAAACTCTGGAAAATAATAAACAAAAAAGATTATCAAAAACACACAAACTTTATTGATATGAATTTTGAGTCTGATATAACAAAGTAGTAGATTTAAAACAATTTAATTCAATGGTATTTTATTAATAAATTACTAAACTCTTATTTCAATCATTATTATAAAGAGTTAAGCTGTCCAACTAATGGTCACAAATACCCAGCAATAAAATTCAGCTACTAAATTTGTATTTGGTGATGTTTTTAAATGTTTTGTGTGTTTTGCTCCACATCCCTCCTTGCAAAAAAATACAACACAGACATTCCTTTCTTTTATACTTCAACAGACACAAAAATGATAAACTCACTGAGGGAAGGGCCTCCTGGTACTGAATTACTCTTACAGTGCCTGGCAATCAGAGTCACATGTCTCTAAAGAGGAGCTCTGGGCCCATTACTCTCTCCCTCCAATGGCTCCCCAAAGCCTTTCCTTCTTAATCTGAGTAACTTCTGCCAATGCTTCAGAGCCCCTTGGCTATTCCCTTCTGTGAGTCGCTTTGTCCGGGTGGCACCCCTCCTACTGTGTTTTCACTACACTCAGAGTTTAGTTCTACTACAGAACTAGCGATATATTGTAATTGTCTATGAAGTGCCTGCTTCTCAGCTAGAACAGTGGTTCTCAAACTTTTTGGTCCCAGAATCCTTTTTACACCTTTGAAGATTACTGAGCTTCAAAGAGTTTTTTTGTGTGTGGAGTATATCAATATTCAACACTTATTATTAAAAACTAATACTGAGACTTAAAAAATATTAATTCATTTTAACAATACAAAATATATTATTTATTAACATAATTAACATATTTTATGAAAAACAACTTTTTTAAAACCAAAAAAAATTAGTAAGAAGGCTGGCATTTTTATTTTTTTTTGCATTTCTGCAAATTTCTCTAATGTTTGACTCAACAGAGAAGAGGTGGATTCTCATATCTGCTTCAGCCTTTCACCTACTGTGATATCCTACATGTCTTATACCCTCTGAAAGTCTCTACTGCTTTACTTACAAGAGAATGAGAGTGAAAAAAGTAAGTAACATCTTGATATTATTATGAAAATAGTTCAGCATTTGCACACCTTTTAGGAGTTTTAAAGACCTCTGGGACCCTGGACCACATCTCTGAACAGTAAGCCCCTTGAAGGCCATGACATTCCTTTTCTTTGTAACCTCAGAACCTGAAACAGTCAAGTATGCAGCAGATGCCTTCTGAGTGCATGAAGAAATGAACAATTGGGTGGATGAACAAATGACTACAAATAAACTCCAGTGGTCTTCTGGTCCATTCACTGAGAATTTCCAAAAAATTAATCTACACAAAATTCAAAAAGGAACTAGAATAGTTTTGAGGCATTAATTAAGTATCAATTACCATCCATCTGAATGAGCAGCTCAGACTTGACTCTGCGACTTGCCTCATGTTCATCAGAGGTTCCTCTTCGACTGCAGATAGAATCTATCTCATCGATGAAGATCGTGGTTGGGGCATAAAACCTAGCCTTTGTGAAAATATTTGAAAGATCATTTAATTATCTCATAAAATAAACTGAATTTCTAAAATGCCATTTTCCTCCATCTAAAACAACAGTAAAAAAGAGCAGAAATTTCTCACTGCTTTAATGCCACTCTTTGGTTACTGATATGTTAATCTTATCAAAAAAAAGGAAAATCCTAAAAACAAAAGATAAGTTATACGGTTGGTGAAGTCAGGTGACAGATACATGAGGATTCATGGTCCTATCTTTCTACTTCTGTGTTTGAAAACTTCCATAATACAAAACACTCCTAAAGATAAATCATCAATGTATCCTCAAATATACATTTCTAAGTAACTATTGCAAATGTTTATGAAAAAGGAACAAACTTTAATGACAGATCAATTCCTAACTGGTTTTCAAAAGATATATTAAAATATACTTCTGCTTAATCAGCTCATTAGAGAGCCAGAAATATCCTGCAAACTACATACATTTCCCAAGTCTCTTCTACCCTGCCTGGATGGGATGCCACAGGGCTTCAACCTCAGGGAGGAATGCAAGCTGAAGACACATGAGCCACTCCACAAAACTCACCACCCCATGTCTTACCAGTGTCAAGAACTCTGAAACAACAACACTTGACCTTTTTTAAAAAGATAGCTAGGTGAATGGATCTAGGTAACAGGAATACCATGTGTCTATACAAATGGGACCCTGAAATCCAAACATATCATCACTCACCATTTCAAACAACAGACGAACCAGCTTCTCAGACTCGCCTCTATATTTCGACGTCAGCGTGGAGGAGGAGACGTTGAAGAAGGTTGTGCCGCACTCAGTGGCCACGGCTTTAGCCAGCATGGTCTTACCAGTGCCCGGGGGCCCAACCATCAGCACTCCCTGGAATTCCGAAGGATGTACTAAGTGAGTTATCAGATTGAAATACTTTCTTATAAAATATCATCAGCTAATAATGTACACAAAACTCTTCCCATCAAAAGAGAAGTTCAACTATCACTGTAAAATCATGGTGCATTTGACACGTTTCATTTTATAGACAGAAAAAACTGAAATGACGAATCACTTCACAGAATGTCTCAAAGGTATCAGAGGTACTCAGAGCTGGGCTAACAATGGGCTCAGACAACAAGGAATCGCCTGGGACATCTGGAGAGGCCCTGGCAGAAGACAAACATGGATGGTCTTGGGCACAGCTTAGGACTGACTGCTCTGTTTAAGCAATGAAAACAGATGACATTTTCTACCACATGGAGCTGAATTATATATCCTTTGCCCTCCTTAGGCACAAAACCTATCTTCAACAACACACAATATATACTTTCAGTCAGAAATAAAGATCCATTTATCAGCTTATAAGGTAGCTAAAATCTAGTGGTGATTCAAACAATCAAATTAGCTAGCATTTTAACTGTGCTAGACAGTTAACAGTTTACATAAAACACTGTTAGTAATGAAAAAGCCAAATATAACATAGACTAAAATCTAAATTTTAGTTACTTCTCACCTTTGAGGGCAAATAAATAGAAATATTCTATAAAAATAAATCAAGGAGTACAAATTATCCAAGAAACTAATCTTGCAGTCCTGAAGACTGGAAGATTTTTAAATATTTACCATTTTCTTCTAATACTTTCAATGAGAGTTCAGATATATACTTAACACTACATTTTTTTGGCATTAATAGTTGGTGATCTTAAGATGAATTGTGAGTCATTTGTCTATAAGCCTTGGAGGAGTTAAACTTTAAAACTATATGCATAGCAAAGTTTCATAAACTCTAAATTCAGAAACTGTCCAAACCTGCTTCTAGCTATGGAATTTTGATACCCAGGACAACGAGGGATCAGTAGGATTGAAAACACTAGTTTTATAAAAAATTTTTTTTGCTTTGCAAGAAACCTTTCCTATATGTGAGACTAGTATTTCAAAAACTGTAAAGACAACTAATGGTACAGGCACAGCTACAAAAAAGGCCCCGTTTCTCTTTCCACTGTCCTCTTAATGCCCTCTCAGTTCTCATAAGGTCATTAACATGGCCACAACCAGATGATCTCCAGGGTCAGCATCTGTGCACAAACACAGCTCACAGATACAGGACAGCACTCAAACACGTCACCTCCTCGTGACGCTACTCGTCCACCGCCTCCTCTCTTTCCTGTATCTCCTCTCCTGTTTATTTAAAAAATGAAAGCCTTCACTTGACCCTACAAATCCTCTAATGACTATCTACCTCTCCCTTTCCCTTCTTGGCCAAGCTTCTTAAGGAAATGTTTTACGCTTACTGTTTCTTCATGAGCTACAATCTGACTTCTGCCTCCACTGCTTCACTAAAAATACCTCTCTGACTAACCCAATGGCCACTTTTTAACTCACAGCTTCTCTTCTCCCTCTGACCTTTGATGCCAATACCCGTTCACTCCCTTCTCCCTGAAACTATTCCTCCCCAGTCCTGGTTCTAGGACTTGTCATGCTAGGGAGGATACACCTACCATTCCAAGTGTTTTAAAACCCCTTTAAATACCTATTTTATGAAGGCCTTATTATTTCTTTTAAACATTATTTTTAAAGTTATTATAAAGGAGGAAATTTATGGTACTATGTTCCCTAAATTAGTAATATTTGTAACAAATAGATATCTATATCTAAAACAAATAGATGGATATCTATAACAAATAGATATTACAAGCACAAGCTGGAATCAAGATTGCCAGGAGAAATATCAATAATCTTGGATATGCAGATGACACCAACCTATGGCAAAAAGTGAAAAAGAACTAAACAGCCTCTTGATAAAAGTGAAAGAGGAGAGTAAAAAAGTTGGCTTAAAGCTCAACATTCAAAAAACTAAGATCATGGCATCCAGTTCCATCACTTCATGGCAAATAGATGGGGAAACAGTGGCTGACTTTATTTTTTTGAGCTCCAAAATCACTGCAGATGGTGACTGCAGACATGAAATTAAAAGACGCTTTGCTCCTTAGAAGGAAAGTTATGACCAAACTAGACAGCATATTAAAAACAGAGACATTACTTTGCCAGCAAAGGTCTATCTAGTCAAAGCTCTGGGATTTCCAGTAGTATGGATGCGAGAGTTGAACTATAAAGAAAGCTGAGCGCTGAAGAATTGATGCTTTTGAACTGTGGTGTTGGAGAAGACTCTTGAAAGTCCCTTGGACTGCAAGAAGATCCAACTAGTCCATCCTAAAGGAGATCAGTCCTGAATATTCATTGGAAGGACTGATGTTGAAGCTGAAACTCCAATACTTTGGCCACTTGATATGAAAAGCTGACTCACTGGAAAAGACCCTGATTCTGGGAAAGACTGAAGGCAGGAGGAGAAGGGGACAACCGAGGATGAGATGGTTGGATGGCATCACCAACTCAGTGGACATGAGTTTGAGTAAACTCTGGGAGCTGGTGATAGAGAGGGAGGCCTGGTGTGTTGCAATCCACGGGATTGCAAAGAGTCGGACACGACTGAGCAACTGAACTGAACTGAAAACAAACAGTCTATAGAAGCTTTTAAGTTGTGAGAGGCAATCAAAATACCATGATATAAACACACAATTTCTCCTCCTTTCTCCTTTTGGGCACAAACAACGAGGAGGTATTGAGAACATAGAAGACCTTCCAGCTAATCTAGAAGGGGCAAAGTAAGATCACGCTTTTATTTCAATCTGCCAGTCAGAGCAAAGCAAGACTCTGCCTATGGCTAAGACCAAAAACAGTTCAGGCAGCAGCTGTTGGAAGGGCTTTTTTAAAACACTGGAATGAAAGCACTGAACTTAGGAGGCACGAGTCCTGGGCAGGCTTTAGACTATAAAGCACAGGGCAGGCTTTAGACTATAAAGCACAGGGCAAGCTAGAAAGATCTAAACATCCTCATTACCTCTCAGAATTTATACCTGGCCTAGATGAAGTGATCAAAATAATTAATTACTGAGAAACAGGTCAGCTTTTAAAAAGAGATTTATTTGATGAAACACTTGTTCTATGACTATGTACTATTACTATTTAATTTGCTTGCTAACTTTCCATTACAGAAACAGACACCTGGAAAATTCTCAAAACTCATCTCCAGCTCAGCGCCCCTGAGGGAAGTGACTTTAAAGATGACAGCATCAACACTCCCGACCCCTCTTCTGTCGGGCAGAGGCAGCATCTCAACCACAAATCCTTATCCAGGTACCTGAGGTACACACCAGCCTCCCTCAACCTTTACAGACCATGTTAATAAATGCATAAGGAAACTACAACGCTGGCTTTCTTTATCATGCAAGCTGCAGTTTTATGCCTATATTATTTTAATAAATTCTCACCTTCCACGGCCTTCTAATCCCTTTGAAAAAGTCAGGCATCCACATGGGAAGGACGACAGCTTCCCTCAGCAACTTCTTAGCTTCTTCCAGATCTGCTATGTCATCCCTTTGGAAGAACAGCCACGTTTAATGCTTATTCAGGGTCACCTTTGATTTATGGTCAATAGCAGCTCTTTGAATTGTTTTTCACTTAGGAAATTATTCTTATAGGAAGAACAGTATTCTAATTTTTACTGTATAAAATCATCAGTGAAAACATACTACAGTTATAAATCAGGACATTATTCAATTAACAACCTTTGTTGGTTACGTCAACATCGAATTAACATGAAAATGTCTTGGCTGTATTCTGAAAGAACAATTGTTCTGCCAAGTCTGCACACTCGTATTATGGTTGAAGTCATAATCAGGAGGTGAATGGATAGCAAGACAAGACACACCAAGCCAACCTACAGCCGTGTCCGCAGCTGTGATTCGAGAACGTAACAGACTCACCAGTGAACACTTGGGTTCCTGGAAACGATGTCTCTCTCAAGGGCTTCCACCAGGTCCTTATCATATGCAGCACCATCAAATTTTGGAATTTCACCATCACTTGTACCATCTTGCATATTTTTCCTTCCCTGGGGACAGGTGTAAAAAAATATATCAATAACAAGAGAGTTTTAATTAACATCATTAAGCTCTCAAAATACTGCAATGGAACTATTTTAAATGGCTTATTATTTTTTTTAATAGTGTTTTCTAATTACCCCCAAGGCCATCCTCCCCTTTTTAATTCATCAGCAATAAATGAACTGGCCAACCTTAGGAGATACTTCAAATTTACATTCTTGAGGGGATAGGTGCACATTAAGACTAAACAAGCTTGATATCTCTAAATTTGGGGTTGCTAGGGATTTCTGCCACTACTAGAAAATATTTCAAGCGTTAATACAAAGGAAGAAAAAACCAACTTACTGAAAACCTACAGCACAGCAAGAAATCTCAAATATATTATCTCGTTTAATACAACAACCCTAAAGGTAAGGTTGTATTATTACCCTGTTTTTATAGATAAGGAACTGGGGCTCAGAAAGTTAATTAAGTTCACAATTACTAAACGTCTGAGTATAGATTTTAACTCAGATTTTCCTGACTCCCCAAACTCATGCTTTTTCACAACATCAGACCACCTCATGCCTGCCTGGGTCATTTTAAAGCTTAAAAGCAGGTTAAAGGGGCAGGAAGGGATAAATTAGGAAGATGTGGTTAACATATACACACTACTATATATAAAATAGGTAACCAACAAGGACCTACTAGCACAGAGAACAATACTCAGTATGTATAGTAACCTATAAGGAAAAAGAATCTGAAAAAATATATATATCTATAAATAAATATCTATACCTGAATCACTGCTTCATATACCTGAAACACAACATTATGTATCAAATATATTTCATTAAAAAAAAGAGAGAGTAGGTTACATATGGTTCAGTTCAGTTCAGTTCAGTTCAGTCGCTCAGTCGTGTCCGACTCTTTGCGACCCCGTGGACTGTAACCTACTAGGCTTCTCCGTCCGTGGGATTCTCCAGGCAAGAATACTGGAGTGGATTGCCATTTCCTTCTCCAGGGGATCTTCCCGACCCAGGGATCGAACCCGGGTCTCCCGCATCAGAGGCAGACGCTTTAACCTCTGAGCCACCAGGGAAGCTATGGTAGAACTATTATATTCTCCAAAGCATCTAAGAGGCTGCAGATGAGGAAAGACTTGGGAAGCTGAACTGCAGCTTACAAAGCTTTTTCCCACTCAGTGTAAGTACCCACTCAGGGTTCAGGGTTTCTTCCTAGTAAGGTCCTTGGACCACATCATAAAGTCACTATAATGACAAAGATAAAAGGACCTTTTAAAATAGTATCATTAGGGTCATTAAAGCAATATACTTTACCTCAAATTCTTTATTTAATAACACACTAGCTTGAGAAAAAAAAAGAATTACATGCTATGGTTTCTGTGGGGTTCTGCCAACATTTACTCAGCTCTGAAGAGCTTTAAATGAGATGTGTTCAGCTGCCAGAGATAGTTCAACCACTAGAACTACTTTAGCAGACAGAGCCAACCACCTCCCTGGAGCTTCAGCCCCACAGTTACTGTTAAGGCAAAAATGAAGGGAAAATGGTCCAAACACTAATCAATTTCCTGGGCTTCAATCTGAAGAGAACAGGATGAACCTTGCCTACCACACGCCATCTGAGATAAATCATAAACTAGATCCTAAGTGCAGAGAGAACTAAATGGCTCCCTGTGGGCAGATGCACCAGTTCTTTAAGTCACTGGGTAAATGACCAAACAGTACTCTGGTAACTTGACTCCAAAATGAATAATTTACTGTCTCTGGTTAGCATGATATGAAACTGAATTTTTAGGAAGATTCTTATACTTCAGATGACAGATCCCAATATTGACACTTAAAAGGAGTAAATTTCTGGCGTGCTTACACAACAAAGATAACGTCAACAAATTTAAAATTAGCTCAGCCTAGAATCATATTTTATAATAAAGATGGGCCAAGGCTAGTCACACTCAAACATATCACTGAGAACACTCTGTAATCGTTTTTAAAACTCTTCTAAAAAAAATCAACCAGAGAATGAAACAGAAACTGATATATCTGGGATTTAACAAGCTTTGATATGACATTGTAATTTGAGACTTACCAAAAAAAAATATTAAAAAATATAGGCAGAGAGTCATTTTAATATGATATCCAAGTGGTGGGGAGGATTTAATAAAGACTATCAAGGGAAAGTAAAAGGTGTACACTTATCTGGAAGCAACAGGAAGCACAGGATTTTAAGAAAAATAAATATTTGACAATCTATGTCCAAGACATTCTATTGTGCCTCAGTGTAAGATCAGTGCGTGAAATTAAGATTATCTGATAGATTACTGGCAGAAAGTTAACAAGTAAATGCCAAACACACATAAACTGTGAAGTGTTATGAAAAAAGAGTGGTCAGTATAGTTAAAGGGTACTGAGCAAAAAGAATAGGCTGGAGGGGGACTCCCCTGGCAGTCCACTAGTTAAGACTCCCAGATTCCACTGAAGAGGGCACAGGTTTGATCGCTGGTTGGGGAACTAAGATCCTGAATGCTGTGCGGTGTGGCCAAAAAAATAAAAATAAGGTATTTTTTAAAAATAAAAATAGGTTGGAAAGATGGTCAGAAGTCAGCACACTGGGCCCTCTAGGCCATGGGGAGGTGTTTAGGTTTTATTATTCTAACTAAATGGGGAAATTTTTGAAACTTGCTAAGAAGGGCTGTGAGGGATTGGGGGCCGAAGGAGAAGGGGAGGACAGAGGATGAGGTGGCTGGATGGCATCACCGACTCGATGGACGTGAGTTTGAGTGAACTCCAGGAGTTGGAGATGGACAGGGAGGCCTGGCGTGCTGCGATTCATGGGGTCACAAAGAGTCGGACACAACTGAGCGACTGAACTGACTGACTGACTGAAGAAGGGCAATGACAGAATCTGATTTCATGTTAAAATGACCCTTGTAGTTGCTATATGGGAAAAATGGTGGGCTGGAGAAAGAAGGAGAAGCAGGGAAATAAAAGCCTGTATACCAGCAAAGTCAAGGCTCTCAATTCACAGAAGAAGATATGTGGGTAGAAAGTCAGTCAAACCACTTGCCCTCCCACCCAAAGTTTCTCAATAGTACAGATGAGACCTGAATACAGAGTAAGTGCTCCAAAGAAGATTCTAGATCTTTTTCAACTCAAAATGGTGAGGTGACTAAAAAGCAAAACTAGGAAACTAAAATTAATAATTTATTTGGTGATACTGGGAGACCCACAAAATGGGTGACAACTATCCTTCTTAACAAACAGATCAATTAAAATAGGAAATATCAAATATGAGTGAATAGCTGTGGTTTCGGTTAACCTGCTAGATTAACTGCAACCAGAAGAGTGGTTCTCTTTGGGAAAGCAGTAGGTGGCAGAGATCAGAAGGGATCATGAGTATGGCTTCTGAGGAGCTCAATGCTCTATTTTTGACCCCTGAGCAATAGTTAAACGGATTACACGGTAGTTACAGAGGTTGCATGCAATCAGTCTAAGCTGACTCTTACTGGTTTGTAAGTGCCAGTTATTAAATTTTCAGGAATTTTTCAAGCCAACTGTGAAAAACAGCCATTGGTAAAAATCATACAAACTTAGAATAAATTATATTAAAAACAGAAGAAGTAATTACTCAAAACTCCTCACCACCAACTATTTAATTATCATCTACGTACTTGAACTGCGCCTACACTGCAGAATGGTAGGCAGCTACTCATGTCAACTCTGTGAGTTCAGTGATCTTGTGTTGGTAGCCTGGATCCAGTCATAGTGGAAGTGTTTATACCAGAGAAACCAGAAAACATTACAAAATGGGGACTTGATTTCTTGTTCTGTTAACTGTCTAGTCTTAAACTAATGGGGAAATATTAAACTAAAGCGTGTGTCATTTCTATAGTTCTTACAATGTAAATAGCACAAAAAAACTAAGGAAATAAGTTTTCAGTATTTGAAAACCATGATATGATTCATCAAAGTTGTTCACATGATTGATGGAGGAGAGAAGTTCTGACATATGTTTCTGTTGTTTCATTTTCAACTGACTCACTAATAAAAACAAAGTATCAACCAAATCCTGTCAGAACTACATTCCTAATCATCTGTCAACTGCAACCATAGGTACCTACAGGTGCAAGAGTTAAGCAAAAAGCAGCAAAGGCATTTCATGGGGGTCCATGGACCCTATAAAAGTTTACAATAAAGTCTTACATATTTTATTATTTATAAATTATATGTTGTACATCCTTTTTTATGAGATTTATAATAAATGTGTGTGAATATGTATGCATACTTGTATACATACAACTTTTTTTTCAAAAAAACGTTATTAGACATTTACCAGTACATTAGTAGTTAGATGATCATCATTCACCAAATATTACCCTTATAATCTATATACTTCTCTTCAATAAAGAGATTTTTTTTTAGGTCATTGTTCATTTGTACAACTACCGATCCACATTTCTCAAAAGAATACTTCAATCCAGTTTATATCTCTCCATATCAGACATTCCTAGACTTAAGCATGAGAATGAAAATATTCAAAAAATGGCCATTTGCTACTAAGTAATTCAATCAATTACTTAAATCAATTACCATATAACCACGATGGTGTGATCACTCACCTAGAGCCAGATATCCTGGAGTGTCAAGTCAAGGGGGCCTTAGGAAGCATCACTATGAACAAAGCTAGTGGAGGTGATGGTATTCCAGTGGAGCTATTTCAAATCCTAAAAGATGATGCTGTGAAAGTGCTGCACTCAACATGCCAGCAAATTTGGAAAACTCAGCAGTGGCCACAGGACTGGAAAAGGTCAGTTTTCATTCCAATCCCAAAGAAAGGCAACGCCAAAGAATGATCAAACTACCACACAATTATACTTATCACACGCTAGCAAAGTAATGAAAATTCTCCAAGCTAGGCTTCAACAGTACATGAACTGAGAACTTCCAGATGTTCAAGCTGGATTTAGAAAAGGCAGAGGAACCAGAAATCAAATTGCCAACATCCACTGGATCACAGAAAAAGCAAGAGAGTGCCAGAAAAACATCTATTTCTGCTTTATTGACTACGGTAAAACCTTTGTCTGTGTGGACCATGACAAATTCTGGAAAATTCTTAAAGAGACAAGAATATCAGACCACATTATCTGCCTCATGAGAAATCTGTATGCAGGTCAAGAAGCAACCATTAGAACTGGACATGGAATAACGGACTGGTTCCAAATTGGGAAAGGAATATGTCAAGGCTATATATTGTCATCCTGCTTATTTAACTTATATGGAGAGTACATCATGCAAAATGCCAGGCTGGATGAAGCACAAGCTGGAATCAAGATTGCCAGCAGAAATATCAATAACCTCAGCTGCGCAGTTGACATCACCCTTACAGCAGAAAGCAAAGAGCAATTAAAGAGCCTCTTGATGAAAGTGAAAGAGGGGAGTGCAAAGCTGGCTTAAAACTCAACATTCAAAAAACTAAGATCACGGCATTCAGTCCCATCACTTCATGGCAAATAGATGGGGAAACAATGGAAACAGTGGCGGACTTTATTTTCTTGGGCTCCAAAATCACTGCAGATGGTGACTGCAGCCATGAAATTAAAAGACGTTTGCTCCTTGGAAGAAAAGCTATGACAAACCTAGGCAGTATATTAAAAATCAAAGACATTACTTTACCAACAAATGTCGGTCTAATCAAAGCTATGGTTTTTCCAACAGTCATGTATGGATGTGATAGTTGGATCATAAAGAAAGGTGAGCACCAAGGAATTGATGTTTTTGAACTGTGGTGTTGGAGAAGACTCTTGAAAGTCCCTTAGACTGCAAGGATATCAAACCAGTCAATCCTAAAGGAAATCAGTCCTGAATATTCACTGGAAGGACTGATGCTGAAACTGAAGCTCCAATACTTTGGCCACCTGATGTGAAGAACTGACTCACTGGAAAAGACCCTGATGCTGAGAAAGATTGAAGGCAGGAGGTGAATGGGATGACAGAGGATGAGACAGTTGGATGGCATCACCAACTTGATGGGCATGAGTCTGAGCAAGCTCCAGGAGTTGGTGATGGACAGGGAAGCCTGGCGTGCTACAGTCCATGAGGTCACAGAATTGGACACAACTGAGCGACTGAACTGAAGCACAGCACAGAATCTCTACCCAGTATTATGTTTATTCACCAAGCAATTTCCCAGATCAACGTACATACTGAAGGAAGTTTTCTCATGAAAGAAAAAAATCTACTCAAAAATTTTCTAGGTTTTAAAAATCTGTATCATTGGGAGAATGGCATGGAAACATGTATACTTTCATGTAAGAACGAAGCACAAGCCTATGTTCAATACAGGATACAGGATGCTTGGGGCTGGTGCACGGGGATGATCCAGAGAGACGATATGGGGAGGGAGGTGGGAGGGGGATTCAGAATTGGGAGCTAATATACACCCATGGTGGATTCATGTCAATGTATGGCAAAACCAATACGGTATTGTAAAGTAAAATAAAGTAAAAATAAAATTAAAAAAAAAAAAATCTGTATCAGTAATAAACTGTATCCACTGTCTTATTCTGTGAAGACTATATACACATCTATTTCCTTATAAATCTTTCCCCTACAGTTATGTTTCATTTATTGTTCATTTTACTTCAGAACACTAGTAAAATATTTTTTTAAGTTTTAAAACTTTATTTTGAATATTTCTACAAAAGCTCCACTTTACTTAAGATTTGTACAGACATATTTGTGTGTGTGTTTATTTAATACATCTCTGAGATTACTGGCATTGCAGAATGGCCTTCAAAATGCAAAGACTGCATAAGTTTTTGATTCAGAGTTCTTTTTTATACTCTTCCATATTAAAACCAAGCCTACAAAAATTACAATATGCACCAAAGGTCATGGGCTTAAAGTGAATGAGTCAGGAAGAGGGAGGCTTGCCTTGTCATCTCTCCCTCTGGCTCTGCAGTCCTTGTCCCTGCTGGTGGAGGGCTTCTCGCTCTTAGATATGGGATGCGCTCGGCCTACGGGTCCCCGGGCGCCGCCTCCTGGCACCTCTTTCCTCAGAGGTCTTACTTCTCGATTGGGACGCCTTACCTGAGGTGGAGCTCTAATCAAAAAAATAAAATTAATCAAAGGCAAAAGTACTTCAATACTACCTCAGTTAATAAAACTATTAAATCAATTAGCCCACAAACTCAGTTTTTCCCCTTTTGCCGATTCATGGTCACAACTATTACGTCAGTTTTTGAAAGTACTTTTCTGTAAAAAATCCTGGTGGATACAAATATCAAATAGATATAAATGATACATATAACAGCAATTACTTTGTCAGAGTAGCAATTAATCACCAATAGAGGGCAATACAGACTACTCCCATCTTATAATCTTAATAGTGTAATAGAGTATCAGTTCCTTATTCATTACTGTCCTAAACCAAACAAGTAACTTTTAAAAAAAAGTATTAAGAGCTGAAAAGAGAGGAATTGAAAATATGTCTATCTGCATAGCTTACCAGTTTATCCTTTACAACCAAAATTATTTTCTCTGCTTCTGTATTGGAAAAACCAGCATTTTATTCATCAAATTACAAATAGCAAGGCTTAATGAAATCTTAATTTACGTTTATCTAAAATTCATGCTTTGAACGTGTCAAAAATCAAGAATCATTCAAATTATACAGGCCCCCAAACGTGAATCAAGAATTTTGATAACTACATGCAGCAAAAGATGTTAATTCTATTTATGGTGGTGACCATTTCACAATACACACGGATATTGAATCATGACGCTGTACACTTGAAACTAACGTAGTATGTCAATTACATGACAATTTTAAAAAAGAATTTTTATAAACATATAACTATGCTGACAAAGTAGCACACTTTGTCTCATGCCATGTGAAATGTGTCTTCTTCAAATAGTAAAGTCGGAGGGCTCCTCAGCACAGTACCTACTTGCCCCTCTTTGGGTGCTGGCCCAGATGCAGTCACTTTGTGTCTAATTTCCTGAGCTGTCTCTGCCTCTGTTTTCTACCTTTACTCTCTCTACAGTTCCACCTGTATTTGTAGCCCTTCACATCCCATATGTATATCCCTTTTTCCACCCACATGCCAAATCTATCATTATCTCTTTTCCAGCTTCTTGCTTTTAATTCATCTAACTCATCATGGAAGTTTCTCTCTCTGATATCAGGGAAGGCTCACATGTGTACAACTCAATAAACCCAGGAAAATGGATGACAAGCCAGGAAGGCTGCAAACTCAAGGTGAAAAATGGGTAACATACTGTAGCATCTTTAGACCACTGGAATCAGACCACCGCATGAAACTGTTACGGATGAGAAAGCCTGGTGGAAAATGTGTGTCTACCTACTGAGTTACCACACACTGACACTGGAGTCCTTGGAATTCAGTCCAATTAAACAATTATGTACTGAAAACCCAGACACCCGTTAGGAGGCAGATAGCCTCTACTGTACTAGGCCCTCAGAGGAGACAGAGATGAAAGAGCAATCTTGTGGGAAAAAAAATCCACAGGAAAGGAACTCAAAAACATGTATAGCAAAATGGTTATACAACATTTTCAAATTTAAAGGCATTATTATGTTTCTGGTTCTAGCGCATTATTAGTCTTTTAAGTATTCTGACTGCCAGTAAGATAAAAAAAATGTGATGAGACTGGCAAAGAATAAAAAAAGAAAAATGTTACACTGCTCTATTTCATTACAGTATTTCATTACAACCATTGTTTTTTGACTGGACTTCCTTTTTGATGAAGAGGTATCAAGTAGGTGAGCAGAACCTTATTATTCTACATATATATATATAAAACAGTAAATATATATATAATGGTAAATACATATATACATAACAGTAAATGCATATCTGCATGTATGTAAATGTCTCTCCTGAATCAGATTCGTGGCCAAAGACAATCAAATGCAACCAACAACCTCCTTATGTAGAACACACTTGATGTGTGTTTGCCTTCTGTCAGCAGCTGCGCCTGCTATTTAAGTAGTCTGTCATTGTTTGTGGTCCTGCTCTTCCGAAGCACAGCCGGCCTGAGGCTTTCGCTGGCAAACAGCAAGCCCGTCCTTTACAGCTGCGCAACGGGCTGCTGCGCGGCTGCTGGGCTGGCCCTGCTAGGCCTCCGTGAGGAGGGGAGAACTGCAGGGAATCCTCAAACAGCTCTTCTGCCTCCTCAGCTTGTGCCTTCCCACCTCAGCTGGCTATTTAGCAGTCTTGGAGGAGTCCTGCTGTAGTCCATTTTGCACACACATCCAGGTCAAATAGGCTGTGCTGCAAGAGGAATTATTTCAAAGCTCATACACAGGCGGCACTCCAAGAGTGCTACTGCCGACCTTGTCCTGCCGCTCAATACTCTGACGACCTCATCCCCGGCCTGCATGAAACTGCTCAAAGAGGCCAGGCATGTCACTGGTGGCCAGTCCAGAGTGGCACAGAAAGCCTGCCTGTGCTCTGCAGGTCTTCAGTTCCGTCTCACTGCAGTTTGATATTACATCTGAAACAGACTCTGTCAGCTTCCCAAAGGACATCCTTGATTCTGTCTGTACTTATTCCTCCATTAGTGCATCGCTGCACAATGTCATGCTTCAATTTAAGGACTCAGTGACAGCTCCCAGGCTGTAAACACTAAGTCTCAAGGCTGGTTTTACCGGTCTCTTTTTTAAAAAAGACTTTATCACTAGTAGGGCTGCACTGCATCATCAGCTTCCCTGGTGGCTCAGTGGTAATGAACCCACTTGCCAATGCAGAAGATGCAGGAGACACGGGTTTGATCCCTGGGTTGGGAAGATCCCCTGGAGAAGGAAATGGCAACCCATTCCAGTATTCTTGCCTGGAGAATCCAAAGGACAGGGAAGCCTGGTAGGCTACAGTCCGTGAGGTCACAGTCAGACAGACACGACTGAGCGACTCAACCCCTACCTGCCACAGCGTCATCAACCTCTGCCTCAACAGTCAAACCTAGGCTGACACCCTCCGAGCTTATAGCATTTCAAACCAGAGAAGCACTGGCAATCTGCAGAGAAACAAGCAGCTTGTCTACACGGAGTTCAGCTCTCCCATGGGAGGATATCTCCTTGTAGGAATGGGAAGAAGGGTGCCTTATTCTATCAGGTGCAAACAACCCTGATTTCCTTCAAAAGTCAATTCTTCCTTTCTAAGCAAAATTAATCATCAATGTTGTATGTAAATGTTCCTGTCTGGGAGTGGTGGCACTGCTGATCGGTAAACACCATGAAATAACCCAAAGGTCCAGAATCAGAACAGATGCATGAATCATTATACACATAATGGGATACTATATACACATGAACATAAATCACAGCCATGTGCAGTAACAATAGATCAATCTCAGGATCATAATGCTGGGTGAGAAAGTAAGCTACAAGAACACAGACAGTAGGATTCCAAGAAAAGCCAGATACTGTTTGGAGATAAAAACAAATACCTGAACTTTTGATGAATGCAAGACATTACACTACAAATATAAAAGGCTTTTGTATACTGGGTTAAGTTCTTCCTCATTATCTAATGAGCAAATCAATCCCATTCAGAACTCAAGGAGAACTGCCAGCCATGCTGATATGAGTAGTTCTGTGTCCTCAAGGAGGAAAATCTCTTCAGAGGTCTACTTTGATTTTTTTTAGTATTCACCTTATTAAAGTTAAGAATATAAAAAATTCAGTTAGTCCTTAAAGTTTGTGGATTTGTTTACAAATTTTTTTCTATGCATAAAAGCAGCAGATTTTAGAAGTCACTTTTAAGAGGCTTCTGAATAATGCTGGATGCCATTTAAAACCTGGCTAATTAAATGCCACTAAATATTTTAACCTACAATTATAAATATATTTCACAATCTTCTTAGTTCTTCAATTATGTTTCTTAACAAAGCATAGCTTATATATATATACTTTCATAAACTTAGTAACTTAAACTTACAAATGAAATGAGGTAAGCCTCAAATTCTGCTAAACGTTCCCCCAAAGTACTTAACACAAATTTTTATGTAAAAATCACAGATCTAAATTATTCCATAATACACCTGATTGAAACTGCATGCTTATCACTTTCAATAGCCATATTTTCTTATATTACAAGTACATAAAAATAATAAATATGTACATATCTCTTAACCAAAAAAATACTATTACAATTTTGATTCTCTTAAGACATTTTTGTTCTTCATTCTAATGGCACTGGAATTGAAAGACGCTTACCCAGTACAGAAGATAATTATTGTCCGAGTTAACCCAGATGACATTTAGCCAGAAACTTAAAATGTATGAGATCTGGGGCTGCAGACACATTTCTCACACCAAATATTAAACAATCCCATTTAACTATCATAGGGGCTGCCCTCTTAGCATTTTGATGTCACCCACAACTAGGAATTTCAGCAAGACAGTGACTAAATTCTTGTCAGAGACTCTGATGGGACGCACTAAGCCTCATTCAAAGAGTTGCTAAGCCAGTCATTCTATCACTTCTAAGACAGCGTGGGAAAGGGGATGATAACATCACTGATTATTTAGTCTAATGGTAGGACGCCATCACTCCCAGGCAGGGTGATAATTTATTAATTTTACTTTGCTTTTCTTTGGGTCTGAAGATTGGCCCTTGCCTTTTCTATTTAACTCTAAAGAACTTTGAACTTAAAACACTTAAAATACCTTTCTTCTGCCTAACTCTAAAGACCCTAAAACTAGATGACCACAGTACTGTTTCAGAATATAAAAACAGTGTATAGAAACAGACCACAGAAATCTACACAACTTTTACAGATTATATTAAAATATTATCAGTTGAATTTTAAATGTCTCAAAGTTCTTTGTCTATCTTATAGTCATGTTCTGAAATTATTCTACTGATTTGCAAAATATGGGAATACAAAAAAAAATGAATAATCACTGCACTCAAGAAGCTTATAGTTTAGCTAAAAATATATACATGTTTTATGTATTGTATTGGACATCCCTTTTCTAGCCACATATAAATCCTACAACTAAAGCCTTGCTGAAGAACAGCTCCCAACTAAACTATAAATAAGAGTCCTCAAAAACAATAAACTGGAGGGTAAGGCCCTCGAGAACTTAAGATAAGTATATAGATACAGTTTATTTCTAATGACTTGAATTTTCTTTTAGTTGTTTTTTCCTGTAACATTAAAAAAAAAAAAAAAAAAGATAGCAATTCTAAATAAAATGTAACAAATATCCTCTTTATACATAGGTGATCTTACCAGAAGATAAAGAGAAATATAAAACAGCCAAAAGATAAATAAAATATAGCTGATGGCACTGTGGTTCTTGAAGGTCCCAGGTCTCTGCCACCTCAGGGCCTGAGACTTTAACGAGCACATAGTGAGGCCTGAGGCCTGAGGCCACACAGTCGAAGATGACCGGAGACCAGCACGTGAAGCCAGGACTCTCACAGGGCACAGTTAGACATGCACGTGGAAGAAAGAGGTATGTCTGTCCATCCCAGCTTATGCTCTCTATGTGCGGAGTAAGCACAAGTTTCCCCTAGAAATAGTAACCAGGGGTATGCACACATGTGATTTGTGATTTAGCTTCACACTCACTTAAGCCAAGAAATTTACCTAAAAGTGGTCCAGGCAGGTGACATCCCTAAGGCAGCTGGCTGGAGCCAACACAGACCCTCCAAGAAGCAACATTCCTCTAAATAAGCCACTCCTCAGAAGGGCTCAGATTTCGAAGGGACACTCTCAACTTGACCACAAACAAGAGCCATCAGAAATAACAAAAAAAGATAAGGCGTCAAATAACTTCTAACAACAGAACTATTAGTTATGAACTATAAAATGGATAAAAGCATAAAAAAGAATTTGAAACAAAAGAAGCATAAGTCTTAAGTAGTGTTAAATAAAAATAAATCCACATTTATATAATCTGTAGTGAGACTACTTAACACGAAGACAAAAAATAAAATCATAAAAACAAGGAGAGAGAAAACAGAAGGTATTTTTATCAGTACAAACAACAGTTAGCCTGCTCACGCAAGCCAGCAGACAAAAATCCCGCCATCGCTAACATCTCATCTGCAAAGCAGAGTGAGAACAGCAGGGAGCTGAAGTGAACACAGGAAGAGCACAGGACAGCACCAGGGAACAACAAGAGGAGGACGCAAGAGGAGAAAAGGCCACAGTCCCGGGGGCAGGGGAGAGGGGGACAAAAAGGGAAAGGGAAGGGAGCAGTGTCAGAGAAGCCAACAGCAGAGGAGCACTCCAGAGAAGAGAGCTGGTGAACACAATCACCTGTTGACAACAGTTAAACACCGTAACTCTTGAGAACTTGGCATTCCATTTTAAATTCGGAAGCTGTCTTTTAAGAATTCAGTCCCAGTACTGCAATGAACAGAGATCCAGGATCCCTACTTCGTAAGGAACAAGAAGCAGTGAAAGGCAACAGAGGCAGTGTATGCATCACAGCAGTTGCCCAAGGAACCGAGAGGGAAGAAGACAGGTAATTAGAGTGCAGCAGGGTGAAGACTTCTTTCAAGAAAGAAGAAACAAAGTGAACACGTTATGATTTCCGTCTGACTTACCACTATCTTGTTCCCACTCCTTAGAATATCTCTAATGAATTAAAATTTCTATCTTTCAGTTGTCTTTTCTGTAACATAAAAAAAAGATAGAAATACCATGTTTTTAGGCACTAGTTGTAATAAACACCTCGAATACCAAAAAAAAATTTCAAATGACTGACTACTGAGTCCTACAAAATAAGACAAATGCTCCCTAGAAAACTCACATAAAAGAAATAAAGTAGCCAATTGGAATGGAAGTCCCACTCTTGGAGCCCTTCAGCTGAGAATTTAGACCCTGGAAAACACCTGCACCCCTGCGCTCACCCTGGGACAATCTTGCTGCTTCTCTTCATAACTGACTGTCTTCCCTGCAGCTACTCTGATCAGCAGCCCCGCACAGGGGAGCCCGTCTCCTCGGGCCTAGCGGGGGCACTGCTCCAGCCATGGTCCCCTTTCTCCCCTGCACCATCACTCTGCCCCTTCCCGTTGCGGCACTCGCGTCAGCACACAAACATCTCTAAACAACAAATTCTGATTCCACGTCTTCCTCAACTACTACTCAATTGCTGTGCTCAACAACACTTGTTGAAAGAACTACAAGTACTCATTGATTCCAATTCCTCTCTTCCCATTCTCTGAACTCACCCGCCATTCCACCAAAATCACTCATCAGGGTCACCAATGAGCTCCACGCTGCTAAATCCAATCCAATTCTCAATCCTTATCTTACTTAACCTACATGCAGCATTTGATAAAAGTTGCTTAGAATATTCAAACTTCGATTTCTTCTAAAAAAAAAGGGGGGGATGATATTAATAGTACCTATTTTAGAGGGTGGCTGTTGAAGATTAAGAAATAAACCATGTAGAGAGTTTATCAGCACAGTATCTGGTTCACAGTTAAAAACCCAATGAATGTCAGTTATCGTAGTTAATCAGCACTGCTAGCTACATTCTACCATAGTGTGTATACTCCACACTCCAGAAACAGAATTCTGGAAGAGACTAAGACTCCAGAATGTTGAGAAGTGAGTATAATCTCAACCTGCCCATCATATTAGGCAATAACCTATTCCACCATATGAAGAATGACCTTAAAATTTCTTTCTTAAAATGCCTTACTTGCTGATGATTCCCAAGTAACTAACTACTAATCCCAATCACTCTTAAACTCTGGCTCTCACATTCAATTCCTATTCAACAGCTTTGTCTAGATGTTTAATTATCTAATTTTTCCTCTCATTCTCTAAAGCTCATTAATCACCATATCCAGCCAATCCTAGCTCACTAACAGCTCTCACGCCACTTTACAAGACTGCAAGCTCAGGAAGGCTGCACCCCGCCACACCCCTACAGAAGGACTGACACCCAGCAGAGCACCTGGCATACGACAGGGGCCAGCACCCTAGGCAAGGCTTTCACAACGTCTGGATTATTTCTCATACTAGCTCCACTTCAGGGATTTGGACCTGGCCTACACTGCAGGCCACCTGAGCCGCCAGGGAAGCCCCTAACATAGATGTTGGATACATCAATAGTAGTGCTTTTTTCTTCCTAAGACTTCAAAGCAATTTTACAAAACAATCTCATCATGATATACATTTTAAAGAGGTGAAAACTGAGGCCGGTAGAAGTGAAATTAACTTGGAGGACCACTCCATTATTAGTGGTGGCACTGATACAGAAACTTGCTCTCCCACCTCCCAACCCCGGGAAAGTTTCCCAGAGCCTTGGTGAGACACTGTAAGGATGAGAAGGCAGGGTACTCTGTATCAGTACCCAACCTTGGCCGTGACTGAGCTTTTTCCAGTGCAAACTGGGATTTTAATATGCGAGCAGTTAACTTCACCTATTAGGGTATCCACAGAAACATAAAGCAACGATTTTAATACCAAGTCAACAAGAATTTCCTCTTGGCTGAAATTCTACAGAAGAGCACAAAGTTGATAAAAATCAGTTTTCCCACCTATCTGTATACAGAAACACATTATGCCATTTCCCTTGGTTCCAGGTGAAACAGCATTAGAGGGCCTGTTAGAGTTATCTTTTTAAACCTGAATGGAAGAAGCCAGATGATGCTTTTCAGGCTGGGGTATCCTACTGCTACCGCCATCTCTCCCAAAAGATGTCACTTTAAAAGACCTAACACAATTATTTTTGAAGTTGAATAAAAAAATACTTCGTTGAATATAATCTATGTCACATACTGCTCCTATACAGAAAAATCTTAATTTCATGGCCTTAGGTCTCACTGGGAAAGATCATTTCTAAATGGCCTCATTAAAGAAATTATGCTTGATAAACTTACATGGCAAATATTATAAAATAATGTAATTAACACAAGATATCTTTTAACTTGGGACACTAAGAATACTCTGGAAGCTCCATCTCTTTGGAGTTTAATTCTAATATTGCCAGTACCTCCCATTATAATTCTACTTTTATAGCTCAGTTTCCCCCATATTCAAAGGCAATACATCTAATTCATTTTAAAAGGCTGCTTTGATTTATCCAAGCAGCTGCTAGTGATCTAAAATAGGATCATGATTAAATTCAGAGGACACACAACATATAAGGTATAACCTGAAACGACACGGCAAACTACTACCACCAGGGACCACCAGTGGTAACAGAAGCAGCTCTGTGTGAAAAAGACAGACCCACAAGCAGGGCTTCCGAATTAGTGGCTAACAGCAAACATCAGATGCATCTTGGAAACATTTTGTACAGAACAAGGTAAATTATATTTTCCGACTGGCCCACACTGCAATTTCAGTGTGGTATTACCAGATAGAAATTTTTTAAATTACATTATTTATTTCACTAAGCATTTTCAGTTTCTTTAAGCATCTTTAATTACTTCATTAAGTATTCTTCATTTTCCTTTTCTCCTACCCCCTCTAGTAAGAATTTAATCAAGTGCTTAACAGAATTATATATTATGTATTAGGATATATAGACACTTGTCAAAATATACCCACAAATATCACCAAGTATGTGCAGGAAAGTAACATGGCAGAATGGATATAAACAAGACTCCAAAAGTTGAAGAGATCTGGGTTCAAATCCTGGCTCTGCCACTTTCTTGTTCAGATGACTTTGGGAAAATAAACTCTATAAGCTTCAATTTACTTAGCTCTAGATGGAGTTCATAACAATAAATGAGTGACAGTAATATGGGTACACAATACAGGTAGCTATTTCATAGGATCACTGGAGGTTTAAATAAGAGAATGCCTGCAAAGCACAAAGAGACCGATAACTAGTTATCTCATCCTTTTCCTGAAGATGATTACCCACTTCATGAGGCTTGGACATCTAAAAAAACCACATCCTCTCTGCCAGAGTTATTCAAAATGTTTCAGAAAACTAAGGATTTATGTAGAATGTACTAGAAGGAAATAAAATTCCTTGAGGGATTTTATGGATGAGGCAGTATCATTTTTAAAATTCTGTTAGCTCTTACTATTTACATGAAAGAACGCTGTAGCACTTTATTTCAGAGTTGATGATTCATTTTAATTATTACATGCCAGTTACTGTCTTAAACATTAAAATTTCTTAATTAATTTCATGAGGTAAACACCCCATTTTACAGAGAGTGAAGCTAAATGTTTAGAGGTTAAATAACTTGTACAAGGTCACAAATCAAGGAGGTGTCAGAAGTAGAATTCAAACTCAGATCTCATGGATTCAAGTGTCTTCCCACCACACCAAGAATATCTAAGGACTATATTCACTTTCACTAGCTCTAGGTGGTATTTTACTATGTTTGTTTTATATGATCTGTAGAAGAAATGAAATTGCAAAAGGAAAAAAATTATACAAATTCAATCTCCCATAACTTTTAACCCTAATTCTATCAGAACATGCACACATTCTGTGCTACAATGAAGTTTACTTCATTCTCCCTTACATAGATATAACTATGCTGATAATTACTTGGTAAAGGATCTGTGGATTTGCTGATATAAAGATTTTGAAGTTTAAAACTCCTAATTCTATGATATTACTCATGGTATTAAATTGCATTCCTTCACTGGTAGAAGCTTGCTGTGTTGTTGGGTGATTTTCCATCACTGTTGATGATATATATGGAAATGGAAATTTGTTTTGCC
Source organism: Cephalophus harveyi (assembly GCA_006410635.1). Classification (NCBI taxonomy): domain Eukaryota; kingdom Metazoa; phylum Chordata; class Mammalia; order Artiodactyla; family Bovidae; genus Cephalophus; species Cephalophus harveyi. Next base: position 164,444 of record SJYT01063823.1, read on the forward strand.
AGGCAGTATACATTCTTAGATTTGCTTTTATTAAGGATTTCTGATCCACAGAGAAAATATGTATATACACAACGGCTACACACAAGGGAAACTTTTTTAAATTTAGTATGGAGGAAGGAGGTTTGGAGAAACATATTCTGGTCCATTCACTTTCATTAAGAATAAGGCTTAAAACATAAGTATAAAAATAAATCAGATCTGTGCTACAAGGCAGTTAAGGGAGGTCAAAGAAAAGAAATAACTGGGTTGGTGTTTCTCTAATGAGAAGAAGTTTTCAGAAAAGTGTTCATCAATGGGAAAATGCCAGCCACACTTTTTATTCAGTTTGAGCTGCAGATATTAGAGTTGTTATCTGTGGCCACTGCTTTCTGCAGTATATCATGGTGCTCTAGCAATTAAGGACAGGTACTTCCTACACTGAAAGTTACTCCTAGAACAAGATGGCTTCACTGGGAAATTCTACCAAACATTTAAACATAATTAATGCCAATCCATCTAAAACTCTTCCAGAAAACTGAAGAAGGGGGAACACTTCAAACTAATTTTATGAAGCCAGCATTACCCTGAAACCAAAGCTAGATTAGGACATGACAAGAAAAGAAAACTATAAATTAATATCCTCAATGAATACAGAGGCAAAATTTCTCAACAGAATATTAGCAAAACAAATTCAACAACACATTAAAAGGATTATACACCATGACCAAGTAGGATTTATCCTTGGAATGTCAGGTTCAACACATACAAATCAATAAGCATGATCTCTCACATCAACAGAATAAAAGATAAAAATCATATGATCATCTCAATAGATGAAGAAAAGCACTTGACAAAATACAACATCCTTTCCTGAGAAAAACCCTCAATAAACTGAAGGAGCATACCTCAACATGATAAAGGCCATGTACGACAACAGCTAAATTATACTCAACAGTGAAAAACAGAAAGTTTCTCCTCTTAGATCAGGAACAAAACAAGGATGCCCTCACTCTCATCACTCTTATTCAACATAATACTGAAAGTTGTAGCTAGAGTAATTAGGCAAGACAAAGAAATAACAGGCATCCAAACTGGAATAGAATAAGCAAAAATCGTCATTATTTGCAACTGGTAAGATCTTAAATACAGGAAACCTTAAAGGCTCACCAGAAAACTATTGAAAACTAATCAATGAATTCAGTAGGATATATGATTAACATAAAAAAATCAGTTGTGCCTCAATATATTAACAACAAAACATCTGAAAAAGAAATAAAATTATCCCATTCACACTGGCATCAAAAACAATAAAATACTTAGAAAAGAATCATCTTGTGTTTTTATAATGGGAATCATAAAATTATCTCTAACTCAGTGGAAAAAATCCTGAAGAAATGAATTAACTACTTTTCATAGTTCTTTAAATGCTTTTTGAAAATTTTAAGAGATCAACAAGCTAAACACATGATCACAGCTACTAATCAAAAGGAAATTTTATTTTCTGTGATGCAACATTCGGACCACAATATGACTTCACAAAAAAAGGGACCGAAAGCCAGAAAGAACTAAACACAGCTCCTGGTCTAGCCTAACTTACAAGTCAAGGTCTCCCAGGCCTCAGTGTCCTTACTTGTAGAATTAATGAAGTTACTTGGTGTTGGCGGAATGCCTAACATGTGCCAAATGCTGCGTGAGCAGTGGAGTTTGCTATTTGTTATTTATGTTGAGTAAATAAAGCCATGGTCCTTGCCCTTGCAAAACTCCTACCCTTGTCAAGAGACAAAGAAATACAACATAACTGGGATGAACACACTGTCATGCCTGGGCAAACCAGAAAAGGCTGCAAAGAGGAAAAACAGTTTAACTGAGACTTTAAGAACGAATATGAATTGCTTAGATGGGGATTATGGCTGTTCCTTGAGGAAGAACAGACTGCAAAGACAGGAAAGTAGCAAAGAACAAGGAGAGGTTTAATATAGATGGTGCACAGGCTGAGCATCAAGGAGATAAACTTCAAGCCTTACTGCCACACTACTGATTCACCCTTCCACCTTAAAGGAAAGGTAAGGTTCCTTCTACACTAAGATTCTGGAAACCGGCTGTAGGCCCAACCAGATGGATCCAATTTGTCCACCGTTTCATCTGAAGTTGTTAGTCTTTTAAAGCAAAAAAGCTTTGATGTTGACATTATGAAATCTAAAAAGAACTTGCTTAACCGATAAATTTATCAGTTAAACTAAACTTTAGGACCAGCAGTGGATTTCTACTGTTATGATTACAGTAGTAAAATATTTCAAAAGCAAGAAACATGACAAATGACATAGTTCTGTTCTTTATCAACTCCAAACCCTGTAGACACACGTGTGAAAATTATAAACAGCTACTAAATTTACATGCCGCCCCAAAGAGTTTTTCATACTTGGTTCAAATAAAGCTTTACTCTCTTCACTCTGAACATCAATTAACTCAAGAAGTACCTAAGGAGAACAAACATGAAGTTCCACTCACCTGTGTTCCGCAGGTACAGGGGGCGGCCACACGGCAGGATCTCTAAACGGTTCGTCTTGACAGGACACAGGGAAATCTGGTGGCCTGTCGATTTTAAAACTTTCCAAAGTACTGACAATACTTTTAACCTGCTCATATTCTTCCAATAATTCCTGCCGAACCTTTAAAAAAAAAAATAGCCTTTATGCTACAAACTTTTTACGTAAATTGCAAACAACAAACTGCTACAGAATGTTAGTTTTCTTAATGCCGTTCAAAGTATGCAAAATGAGTCATTAAAACACAGTCAAAAATCCAAAGAGCTATTTAAAGTAATATAGATAGGAGGGCAGGAATTGGTTTGGAAAAAGACATATACCTTTTCTTAAGGCAAGTAGTTATATATCTTTCATAAAGAAATTCCTTCTACCAAAGAATATGATGACCATTAAGACAATTCAAACAAGCAACTAAGTTATTAACCATTCCCAGAAATCTATAATGTTATGCTAAATTCTTCTAATATATTTGTAAATAACACCCTCAAAACTTGTCAGCCAAAATTTTCATCAGCATTTCCTATCCCCATTATCACAAGATATGAAATGCCTCTCACAGGCATCTAAAAGCCCTGAGTGGCATAATACTAAGAATTACCCATTTCCAGTTTAAGTTCTGCTTCATCAAAGTCTGAATTCTTTTGGCCTTATTTAAAATCTTTCAAGTCTTGGCTAAAGTTTATTTTAAGCTCAAAGGCAAGATTTTTCCCATATTTAAAAAACTATTGAGCGCTATGTGGAAATTCTTATGTTTTCAAATTTTGAGCCCAAATTAATTTTCAAAAGCAAACAGATAACAGATTGAAAATTACATTTATAAGCTAATTTCAATAATTCTAATTTTTTAACCAGAAAGCACACTTTAAAGCAGAGCATAAGAAGCTTTCCCTTAACTTTATCTCAAGTAACATAAAAACATATAAACAAATCACAGAACCAAAGAAAAATCTAAATTCACCTAATATATGCAATTATATGCTATACAGAGAGAAATGAAATTTCAGAACCTCTTGAGAAATCTGTATGCAGGTCAGGAAGCAACAGTTAGAACTGGACATGGAACAACAGACTGGTTCCAAATAGGAAAAGGAGTCCGTCAAGGCTGTATATTGTCACCCTGCTTATTTAACTTCTATGCAGAGTACATCATGAGATACACTGGACTGGAAGAAACACAAGCTGGAATCAAGACTGCCGGGAGAAATACCAATAACCTCAGATATGCAGATGACACCACCTTTATGGCAGAAAGTGAAGAGGTCCTAAAAAGCCACTTGATAAAAGTGAAAGAGGAGAGCGAAAAAGTTGGCTTAAAGCTCAACATTCAGAAAACGAAGACCATGGCATCTGGTCCCATCACTTCATGGGAAATAGATGGGGAAACAGTGGAAACAGTGTCAGACTTTATTTTGGGGGGCTCCAAAATCACTGCAGATGGTGACTGCAGCCATGAAATTAGGAGACGCTTACTCCTTGGAAGAAAAGTTATGACCAACCTAGATAGCATATTCAAAAGCAGAGACATTACTCTGCCGACTAAGGTCCATCTAGTCAAGGCTATGGTTTTTCCTGTGGTCATGTATGGATGTGAGAGTTGGACTGTGAAGAAGGCTGAGCGCCGAAGAATTGATGCTTTTGGACTGTGGTGTTGGAGAAGACTCTTGAGAGTCCCTCGGACTGCAAGGAGATCCAACCAGTCCATTCTGAAGGAGATCAGCCCTGGGATTTCTTTGGAAGGAATGATGCTAAAGCTGAAACTCCAATACTTTGGCCACCTCATGTGAAGAGTTGACTTATTGGAAAAGACTCTGATGCTGGGAGGGATTGGGGGCAGGAGGAGAAGGGGACGACCGAGGATGAGATGGCTGGATGGCATCATGGACTCGATGGACGTGAGTCTGAGTGAACTCCGGGAGATGGTGATGAACAGGGAGGCCTGGCGTGCTGCGATTCATGGGGTCGCAAAGAGTCGGACACGACTGAGCGACTGAACTCAACTGAATGCAAGTAAACATAATAGAAGTACTAGAATAGAAACGGTCACTATTTAACACAATTAAGAACATGTCAAAAATATTTCCATGCTGGATTAGTAAACAACTCTTGTCTGTGGCTAGGACACCAGAGAGAAGAACTCAAAAATTTCAATTTGAGTTAAAACCAATAAATTGTTCTCACTCAACATAATTTGGTAACACTTAAGTTGGAAAATAAGCCAAATTCACTCTGAAAACTTAGTAAAACATCAATTTCTGACCAATGGAAAACTTAAAAGAAACACTTGAAAGGCATTAGCACATAAATGAAACTTCAAAGAAATGCTTGACTTTGTACTTTTAATTTTAAAAGGATTTTAAGTTTTAAGACTAAATGGGGAAATTGTAATTCAAGTTTTTATTAACTAATATTATAAAATCAAATTGTATAGTCAACACACAGTAAATATATTAGTGTTTTTTATTAGATTACTGACTCCTTTGTATTTGTAAAGAGTCTTTCAAAAGAAGAGGAAACTTTCTTAAAGGAAAAGTTTTGTGAAATGGGTCAAAATTACATGTAAAAATGAAAGGGGAAAGGGCAAATAGAAATACCTCATTTCTACAACTTGTAATCATACACAATTAGTCAACTGAAGACGAAAAAACAATTAGAATCAATTTGAATTAAATGGCTTTGAAACATGTCTCAAAAATATTGAGTTGACCAAAAAGTTTGTTCTGTTTAAGTAAACCTAAAAGACATATTTTTCATTTTCACCAAGGCTTTTACTGAACAATGTGTTCACTAACTGAACAAACTTTTTGGCCAAATCAACATATTATGAAAAACATATACATGTTAACTAGGAAAGACAGAAAAACTATCCAGAGTACATTTTAAATATATTTCAGCAGTCAGACAAAAGAGAACTATTTGCAAAATCTCAATGTGATTTTCCAGCTCACCTCTCTCCAGTGCAGCAGACCGCTGTCCCCACCCCCTGAACACTTCCATGGGCTCTTACCTGCTGCCATCTGCCTTTGACCGCTGGGTCTCTGACTGACTGGCAATGTCTCTGAATCTGCTGTATCACCCCCTGGTAATATACCATGGATGAGTCATAATTTCCAAGAAGTGCATATTCTCTTCCTTTCTTTGCATTGTCACAAATCTCAGCCAAATTCATCCTTCAGAGATCTAAACATAAAATACAATGGCTTTTTATTAAGTTTTCAGTACTGACTTTAAAGCATTTCTTATTACACTTTAAAAGATCTGCTTAATACTACTTTGAAAGTCAAAATGTTTCTCTCATTCTTTGAGGTTATCTGAATGCATCTTATGATGATACAGAACAAAGTTCCCAATTTTGGAAATGCACAGATTACAAAAGAACACCCAAGAAGATAATTAGAGAAATGACACAGCTCTGCACTATCAATTTATGTTATAGCTACATAAATTGGACACCAGTCCTCCTTGCTCATTTATAATCACCACAAGCTGCAATAACAGTAAAGATCAACTTGCTTCATTTTAGTCGGTTTATTCTTGACAATGTAAAGCAAAACATATAAATAGCTCACATTTTCCACTGACATCAATTAAAACTGCAAAAAATTATTTTTCACTAAAACTATCTGGCCCCAAGAACAAAAAGGGAAGGAACTTTTTGACTTAAGGAACACATTTTAAAACTACAGCCTATAGTTGTCCATGCATTATTTACATACATTTAAGTGCTTCATACAACTTAAATCTAAGCAAAAACCGGTGAATTTAACTGTCTGATGCTCCCCATTTGGTAATCTTCTATGATCCTGCCATTCTCTAGAGCTTTTTGCCTGTGCAAATCACTATCACTAATCTTCCCCTTCTACAAGAAACTAGGAAAAATACCATCTGAACCTCTGATTTATGACCAACCTAGATAGCATTTTCAAAAGCAGAGACATTACTTTGCCGACTAAGGTCCGTCTAGTCAAGGCTATGGTTTTTCCTGTGGTCACGTATGGATGTGAGAGTTGGACTGTGAAGAAGGCTGAGTGCCGAAGAACTGATGCTTTTGGACTGCGGTGGTGGAGAAGACTCTTGAGAGTCCCTTGGACTGCAAGGAGATCCAACCAGTTCATTCTGAAGGAGATCAACCCTGGGATTTCTTTGGAAGGAATGATGCTGAAGCTGAAACTCCAATACTTTGGCCACCTCATGCGAAGAGTTGACTTATTGGAAAAGACTCTGATGCTGGGAGGGATTGGGGGCAGGAGGAGAAGGGGACGACCGAGGATGAGATGGCTGGATGGCATCACGGACTCGATGGACGTGAGTCTGAGTGAACTCCGAGAGATGGTAATGAACAGGGAGGCCTGGCGTGCTGCAATTCATGGGGTCGCAAAGAGTCGGACACAACTGAGCGACTGAACTCAACTGAACCTCTGATTTCTATCAAAGCCCTCCAGCTCAATAATTCTGGCTTTTTTTCCAGGCTTCTCAACAGTCTCCCAAGGCTTCTAAGCAAAGATACTTTCCACTGAAAACTGTCCAGAGATCCAGGAGAATGACATCTTCGGAAGGAGTCCAAATTGACCTACTCTTACTTCCTGGAACAGTAAACCAAGAAATACACTTAGCAGAGAAAAATCATTTTGTCCCATGCTTTCCTGAGGGGATTAAATTTTGATGGGAGTAGCCTGGCTCTTCCTCTCTACCTCTTATCTGTTCTTAAGGGGCTCAGAACCTCTTCCTCAAAACTAACTACAACTACTTCTAGTCATTTTAGCTGACTCCAGTACATTCTTGAAAAGATTTAAGTCGTTTCTTTTTATGTGTTCTCCCATTTTAGTTGCCCCTTCTCCCAGCATAGGTTCCTTGAAGGCAGCATTTATGTTACTTGAGAATCACACTGCAGCAAATAGTACACTACTCTTACATAGTAAGAAATTTTAACATTCAGTAGATCTACCCACAGAATATAGGACAACCACGGAAAGCCTCTTCTTCAAATTACAATTCTTCAAATGAGTCCCTAGACAAAAGCATTAATTCTGCTACTATATGCAGGCACGCAAAGATGCACAATGGAAATATTTCCATGTAAAGCAGGGTCAGCAAACTTTTCCTGTGAAGGGCTAGAGTCAATATTTTTAGCTTTGAGGGGCAACAGAAAAAAATTGAGGGTATTATGTAAGTAGTTATATGAGAGTCAAAAATGTTCACAATTTTTATCAACAAAATTCAAACTATTATAGTAGTAATCATTGAGTACAACTTTTTGCAGAACAGGCAGTATGATTTCATGTAGTTGGGATTCAGAGTTAGTGTTTCCTATCATCAAGATCAACTGCAAATGTTCATGTGTCAACACTGCTTTTTAATAAGATTTACACATTTCATGTTTAAAAGTGTCTGTTTACTAAGAGAGATATTGTCACATGCTGATATCAAATCACAAGCATATAATTTCAATCCAGCATATTCACTGTTTGAAAAGTATTTGAAGGTTTTATTCTTCTCTTGATAAGTCATTACACTGCATATTAATCAATTCCAAATGAAGGTTAAGTGGAAGTATCTCCACTACACAGTTAAATGGATTTTGTAATACGGAAATTTCCTTTGCACTTGCATCAAAGTAGTTTGAGCTCAAATACACTGAAAATCTGGGTGGGAACAGAGATTTCACTTCTTTGCTTTAACTTTTGACAGTGTAGCTAGCTATGTATTATTAAATAGCTCAGTACTACTTGTGATTCAAACATTAGCTGGCATCAACATAACTTTAGTTTTGCATGTAAGCAGTCTGATCCTGAAATTTTCCATTGAATTTATTTAGAAACATTATCAAGTCGGCAGCAAAACTGCTTTCCAAAGCTATTCAGTGTTCAATAACAGTGGATGAGAACAGTTCCTCTCATTCAGAAAAATTTCAAATTAGCCCGTAACTCAAGACTGCAATAGAACTTCGCCACTACAAGCCATGGAACTGCTATGTGGTAGGGAGACATCAGGATATTCTGCTTCTGACAAAAATTCAAGGAACTGACAATGGTTCAGTCCTCAAGAGCAACACTCCTGCGTCTTAAGACACCAACGGTTTCTTACCACATGATAGATTCAAATATTCTCTGCAAAATACCTGCTGATTATAAAAAAGTAAAGAACCATCAACTTTAACCACCCTATGTTTTCCCAGCTTTGTAAATCTGTTCACGTGAAACAGTGTCAGACCTTATTTTTTGGGGCTCCAAAATCACTGCTGATGGTGACTGCAGCCATGAAATTAGAAGATGCTTACTCCTTGGAAGAAAAGTTATGACCAACCTAGATAGCATATTCAAAAGCAGAGACATTACTTTGCCAACTAAGGTCTGTCTAGTCAAGGCTATGGTTTTTCCTGTGGTCATGTATGGATGTGCAAGTTGGACTGTGAAGAAGGCTGAGCGCCGAAGAACTGATGCTTTTGAACAGTGGTGTTGGAACAACTCTTGAGAGTCCCTTGGACTGCAAGGAGATCCAACCAGTCCATTCTGAAGGAGATCAACCCTGGGATTTCTTTGGAAGGAATGATGCTGAAGCTGAAACTCCAATACTTTGGCCACCTCATGCGAAGAGTTGACTCATTAGAAAAGACTCTGATGCTGGGAGGGATTGGGGGCAGGAGAAGAAGGGGACGACCGAGGATGAGATGGCTGGATGGCATTACGGACTTGATGGACGTGAGTCTGAGTGAACTCCGAGAGATGGTAATGAACAGGGAGGCCTGGCGTGCTGCAATTCATGGGGTCGCAAAGAGTCAGACACGACTGAGCAATTGAACTGAACTGAACTGAAGCCTTTTTCTCTTCTACATGTTTTTTTTTTTTTTTTACCACCACTAGCTCTAACACATCAGATTCCACTTCAGGTTGTACAGAAGAAGTGTTTCTCAACTTTCTAAAAAATATTCCTGTCTGTAGCTATTCCATGAACACTATTTATTAAATGTATTTCTTCAGTAACTTCAAACTCACCACTGACTTTGCAAATAAACACTTGAGCTGTTTTGGTAACATCTGTTAATTCATCAAGAACCAAGGAAAACCTCTCAAAATCGTTTGTCTTGGTTTTTTAATTGACTGATGTCCTCAACTATTCTAGCAATTGTTCTCACCAAAAGGCTAAGTCTTAAACAAGTTTATTTTCTCCAGACACATTTCTCTGGCTGCTACAGTCAAACAAGATTTACTTAAGTCACCATCGGCAAATGACTTCCTTGTTTGGCCAAGTAATGAGACACCCAAGAAACTTACTCCGCGTGCAGCCTGATTTTTGTTTTTTAATTTTGTGAAGAAATTCTGCTTGAAAAGATACTCCTTTTTAAGTTTTCTAGCCACTGCTTTCCTACGAATTGGGAATACCATGATGAGTGATTCGTCTGGTAATATCAGTGTAAACCGTATTTCTTCAGCACAGCTGTAGAGTCATTGCATAATAATCACAATGCTTTGTCATCCTGTTCAGTATTCCTCACTTCACTGTGCTTTAAAAGTATAAATACATCAAGTCCATTTTTCTCATCTTTTCTGTTTTTAACTTGATGGGAGAGTACAGGGACATGGAGGGCACCTCAGACACTGTGACGGCAATGCACAGCAAGCAGCAGCTGAAAGCGCTGAGACACCACCAAGTCGCTACTGGCACTACTTAACTTTGTACAAAAGCATCCACAGACAGTATGAAAACAAATGAGTATGGTTGTGTCCCAATAAAACTTTATTTACAGACATTGATAACTGAATTCCATTTATTTTCACAAGTCACAAAACATTCCTCATTTGACTTCTTTAACTCTTAAAAAAAAAAAAAGATGAAAAAAACATTCTTAGTTCATGTGTGTGTGTGTGTGTGTTAGTCTCTCAGTATGGTCTGACTCTTTGTGACCCCATGGACCATAGCCCACCGGGCTCCTCTGTCCATGGAATTCTCCAGGCAAGAATACTGAAGTGGGTAGCCATTCCCTTCTCCAGTGGATCTTCCTGACTCAGGGATCAAACCCACGTCTCCTGCATTGCAGGCAGATTCTTTACCATCTGAGCCATCAGCTGTTCAAAAACATGTTGCAGACTAGATTTATTTGGTCCCCAGATTGTAGTTTGCAAACTCCTTCTTTCAGCTTCTGTCTTAAGAATCTAGGAAAATAAAGGCACATTAAATCCAAAAGGGGTAGAAGGAAGAACATAACACAGCTGAAAGCAAAAATCAATAAAACAGAAACAAGAAAAAAATTTTCAATGTAGTAAAAAGTTGGTTCTTTGAAGAGATCACTAAAAATGATTAAACTTCTAGTTATACTAATCAAGAAAGGGAGAAAGAAAACACAAATTACCAAAATCAGGAATGAAGGAGGGGCCATCACTACAAACTGTAGAGATAAAGTCACAACATACCAAAGCTATTTCTGAAGAAGAAATAATTAATCTGAATAGTCCTGTGTCAATCAATGAAATTTAATTTGTAGTTTAAAATCTTTCCACCAAAGGAAAAAAAAAAACAACCAACACTCCAAATCCAAAAGACTTCATGAGTGAATTCTTCCAAGTATTTAAGGGAAAAAAAATAAAACAATTTCCAAACAAACTCTCTCAGAAAAAGAAATGGGTGGAAAAACTTCCAACTCATATTTTAAGACCAGTGTTAGCCTGATACCAAAACCAGACATTATAAGAAAAGAAACTTACCTACCAGTATCCCTCAGGAACATAGATACAAAAATACTTAAATTTTAGCTAATCAAATCCAGTAGATAAAGAGGATAATGCACTATGACCAAGTGGAGTTTATATAAAAAATTCAAGGTGGTATCTATTTAAAAAACCAATCAATTTTAAGAGACTAGAAATAAAACATGATCATCTGAACAGATGCAAAAAAAGTAGTGGACAAAACTCAATACCCTTCATGATAAGAACTCTTAGCAAACTCAGAATAGAAATTCCTCAATCTAGTAAAGAGCAGCTATCATCAGATTAACTGAAAAAACTGAATGCTGCTGCTGCTGCTAAGCCGCCTCAGCCATGTCCGACTCTGTGCGACCCCACTGACAGCAGCCCACCAGGCACCTCCGTCTCTGGGATTCTCCAGGCAAGAACACTGGAGTGGGTTGCCATTTCCTTCTCTAATGCATGAAAGTAAAAAATGAAAGTGAAGCTGCTCAGTCGTGTCCGACTCTTAGCAACCCCATGGACTGCAGCCTACCAGGCTCCTCCGTCCATGGGATTTTCCAGGCAAGTGTACTGGAGTGGGTTGCCATTGTCTTCTCCAGAAAAAACTGAATACTCTCTCCCAAAATCAAGAAAGAACAAGCAAGGCCAGTGAATCTCCTCTCAACGGTTCTAAGTCCATGGAATTCTCCAGGCAAGAATACTGAAGTGGGTAGCCATTCCCTTCTCCAGTGGATCTTCCTGACTCAGGGATCAAACCCACGTCTCCTGCATTGCAGGCAGATTCTTTACCATCTGAGCCATCAGCTGTTCAAAAACATGTTGCAGACTAGATTTATTTGGTCCCCAGATTGTAGTTTGCAAACTCCTTCTTTCAGCTTCTGTCTTAAGAATCTAGGAAAATAAAGGCACATTAAATCCAAAAGGGGTAGAAGGAAGAACATAACACAGCTGAAAGCAAAAATCAATAAAACAGAAACAAGAAAAAAATTTTCAATGTAGTAAAAAGTTGGTTCTTTGAAGAGATCACTAAAAATGATTAAACTTCTAGTTATACTAATCAAGAAAGGGAGAAAGAAAACACAAATTACCAAAATCAGGAATGAAGGAGGGGCCATCACTACAAACTGTAGAGATAAAGTCACAACATACCAAAGCTATTTCTGAAGAAGAAATAATTAATCTGAATAGTCCTGTGTCAATCAATGAAATTTAATTTGTAGTTTAAAATCTTTCCACCAAAGGAAAAAAAAAAACAACCAACACTCCAAATCCAAAAGACTTCATGAGTGAATTCTTCCAAGTATTTAAGGGAAAAAAAATAAAACAATTTCCAAACAAACTCTCTCAGAAAAAGAAATGGGTGGAAAAACTTCCAACTCATATTTTAAGACCAGTGTTAGCCTGATACCAAAACCAGACATTATAAGAAAAGAAACTTACCTACCAGTATCCCTCAGGAACATAGATACAAAAATACTTAAATTTTAGCTAATCAAATCCAGTAGATAAAGAGGATAATGCACTATGACCAAGTGGAGTTTATATAAAAAATTCAAGGTGGTATCTATTTAAAAAACCAATCAATTTTAAGAGACTAGAAATAAAACATGATCATCTGAACAGATGCAAAAAAAGTAGTGGACAAAACTCAATACCCTTCATGATAAGAACTCTTAGCAAACTCAGAATAGAAATTCCTCAATCTAGTAAAGAGCAGCTATCATCAGATTAACTGAAAAAACTGAATGCTGCTGCTGCTGCTAAGCCGCCTCAGCCATGTCCGACTCTGTGCGACCCCACTGACAGCAGCCCACCAGGCACCTCCGTCTCTGGGATTCTCCAGGCAAGAACACTGGAGTGGGTTGCCATTTCCTTCTCTAATGCATGAAAGTAAAAAATGAAAGTGAAGCTGCTCAGTCGTGTCCGACTCTTAGCAACCCCATGGACTGCAGCCTACCAGGCTCCTCCGTCCATGGGATTTTCCAGGCAAGTGTACTGGAGTGGGTTGCCATTGTCTTCTCCAGAAAAAACTGAATACTCTCTCCCAAAATCAAGAAAGAACAAGCAAGGCCAGTGAATCTCCTCTCAACGGTTCTATTCAACATGAGAACTATAGGTTCTAACCAGTGCAACTAACCAAGAAAAAAATAAAAGGGATACATATTAGAAAAATGGAAGGAAAATTGCTCTTATTCACATACAACGTTAACTGCTAATGGAGAAAATCCTAGGGAATCTATAATAATTTCTAGAACTAATAAGTGAGTTTTGTAAAGTTGCAGGATACAAGATTAATATTCAAAAATCAATAGTATTTCTACATATTAACAATAAAAAATTGAAAACTAAAGTCAAAACAGTAAAATCATTCAAAAATACTAAATACCCCAGGGATAAACAGAACAAAATATATGTAAGATCTGGGCACTGAGAAATTAAAGATGACCTAAGTTAATAGATATACATACATTTGTGTATGTGCACACCCATTTATGAATTGAAACCCTCAATGTCAATTCTCTTGAAAGTGATCCACAGACTCAACAAAATCCCAATCAAGATCCCAGCAGCCTTTCTTATAAAAACTGACAAGCTGATTCAACACTTAGATGGCCAAAACAGTTTCAAAAGTTATAGTAAAGTAGGACAACTTATACTGATTCCAAGATTTATTATAAAATTAACAGGAATCAAGATGGCATGGGATTGGCATAAAGATAGACACAGATCAATGGAACAAATCAAAGAGTCCAGAAAGATTGATACATATATGGCCAATTAATTTTTGACAAAGTTGTCAAGGCAAATCAACAAAAAATGTGCTGAAACAGCTAGATATCCACATTAGGAAGAATAAAAATTCTGAATCTCAAGTCTTACCTCACAACATATACAAAATTTAACTCAAAATGAATGACTTAAGTATAAAAGTTAAAACTACAAAACTTGCAACCTAAGATTGTGGGGGTGTTTTGTACTGGTCCCCCAAACCCCAGTTTCTACAAAGCAACGTGTAATGGGCCACTCGGTAACAACAAATGCAGCAGACTGCATTACCAAAGAATCCTAAATTTAGGGAACCCAAATCTATCATACTGAACACCATGCATGCCTACCCTTTGTTCCAGATGAAGATACTATCTTTCTTTCAAGGCTGTAAGCAAGCCTAACCTTTCCTCTGGACACTATATCTACCTGCTAAGGCTGTTCAATTTGGTATTTCAATTATCCGGGGTAGTCTTTGTTTTTTCTATATTGAATCTTTTTTTTTTTTTTGGTCTATCACATGTCTTTCTTCCTTTCTTGGTTCACTCTCTTGTTCAGTTGTTGTGTCTGACTTTTTGCAACCCCCATAGACTGCAGCACACCAGCCTCCCTTGTCCTTCACTATCTCGCGGAGTTTGCTCAAACTCATGTCCACTGAGTCAGTGATACTACCTAACCAACTCATCCTCTGCTCCCTCCTTCTTTCTTTTGCCTTCAGTCTTCCTCAGCATCACAGTCTTTTCCAATGAGTCGGTTCTTTGCATCAGGTGGCCAAAGTATTGGAGCTTTAGCATTAGTTCTTCCAATGCATAATCACGGTCAGTTTCCTTGAGGACTGACTGGTTTGATCTCCTCACTGTCCAAGGTACTCACAAGAGTCTTCTCCAGCAACACAATTTGAAAGCATCAATTCTTCAGCGCTAGAGCTTCTTTATGGTCCAACTCTCACATCTGTACATGACCACTGGAAAAATCATAGCTTTGACTATATGAACCTTTGTCAACAAAGCGATGTCTCTGCTTTTTCATAGGCTGTCTAGGTTTATCATAGCTTTCCTTCCAAAGAGCAAGTGTCTCCTTTATAGAATTCATTTTCTGTAAATGGGGAGTAAAATAAAATTTTGAGACTATGCATGTCTTAAAACACCTTTATTAAACTATCTTCATATTTCAGTGATAGTCTGGCTGATTACTGAATTTTCATTTGCAAATAATTTCTTTTAAAAATGTAAAAGCATTGCTCTATTACCTTCTAAGTTTCAAGATTAAGTTGAGGCAACTAAAGTCATTCAAATTCCTAATTGCTTATATATCATGTCTTTTTCCCTTTCTGTAAACTTATAGGATCTTCTCTTTCACACAAGTTTCTTAAAACTGTTGTTGATATGCTTTGACATGGGTCTATATGGGATTCCTTCAAACTAGAAACTAGTGTCTTTCAATTTTAGGAAAACTTCTGAATTAGTTCGTTGATGATTTCTTTCCATTTTTCTCTCTTCTGAACACCTTTTATTTAGCTATTGGACTTTCTAGGTTAGCCCCCTAATCTTCTTATCTTCTCTCTTTGCTCTTTTGCTCAACTTTCTTCTAGATTTTCTCAGCTTTGTATTCTAATTCCTCTCTATGAAGTATTTTTCTCCTTTTGCTCTTTATTATTGAAGTATATAACACAGAGTAAACACATCTTCAGTGAATTTTAAAACAGATTACAACTAGGTAACACTCACATCAAGATATGGAACATTTTCACACCCCATTGAAGCCATGTCTCCTCACAATTAGTACTTGCCCTCCAGGGCAACTACTATTCTCACTTCCATTGCCAATGAGTGTTGTGTGCCTTTTTTTTAATCAGCTTTATTGAAGTATAATTTTTATACCATGAAATTCACTCATTTTAAGAGTACAATTTTATTTCTTTTGAAAAATGTGTACAACTGCATGCATTCTTCCATTCATTAATCACCACAGATTTGTCTTTTCTGGAATGTGACATAAATACAATCATATTGCATATATTTGGTGTTTGACTTCTTTCATTTAGAATAATGCTTTTGAGATTCAACCATATTGTTGTATGTATCGGTAATTTGATGCTTTTATTGCTGAGTAGCACCTCATTATACGAATATACTAAAATGCATTTATTCATTCACCAGTTCTCCATAATGCACTTCACAGAAACAACAAAAAGTACAGGATACATCCTTGACCAAGACTTCACAGTATTTGCACTGAGGTTATATCTAAAATTTCAAAGTACAAAAAATACAATCCATTATAAGAGTGAGGCAAATGATACAACATATAGCAGAATTATTGCTATTATCAAAAGCATTTGATTATCTAATAGTCACTACACAATAAGTATACCTAAAAACACAGGAGCAAGCCATTTAAAAATGAATAAACAGGTTTGAAAAAGAATCAAGAACAACTTCTAGCATTAAAATGAAATGTTCACTTAAATGAAAAACTCACTGCACTGAGGAAACAGCAGATCAGGCACAGATGAAAGGAGGATCAAGAAACCAGAATATAGGGCTATAGAACTTGCCCAGAATGCAGCACATAAACACAGAATAAGTAAGCAAAGAAGAAATGCAGAGAGTACAAAGACATGACCCAATATATGTCTACTGCAAATTCTAGGGGAAAAAAGGGGGAGAGCAATATTCAATACATAATGGCTAAAACTTTTTCAAAATCTATACAAGACAGTAGCTCTGTTTCAAAATAAATAAAAACAAGTCTACATCTAGGACAACTTAGTAAAACTGCAAAACCTAAAAGCAACAGAGAAAAATGATATATTGTCAACAAAGGAAAAATAATATATTGACAGCTAACTTTTCAAAAGGAACATTGGAAGCCTGGAGGGAGCAGAATAATATCTCTCATGTGCTACTAGTTGGAGGCTGCCAATCTAGACTGGTATACCAAGCTAAACTATACAAGTGTAAAGGCAATATTAAAATTTCAGGCAGAAAAACCTGGGTATGAATCCAGGCACCACAAACTTTTAGTTGTGATATCAAGTAAATCATGTAACTTCTCTTGGCCTCAGTTCTACATCTATAAAAAATGGAAAATAATATTTATCATCACAAGGTTACTGCAAAAATTAAATGTGAAATACATTAACATCATTCCAAGCACATAACACTGAATCAATGTAAGCTATTATTTTCACTCCACACTCAACATTAATGCATAAGTTTGAAGCCACTACTTTCAACTAACCCAGTTTTCATTATAATTCCTAGAAGCTGTACCACAATTTTAATTACTTCTATGGTTTTTCCTGTGGTCATGTATGGATGTGAGAGTTGGACTGTGAAGAAGGCTGAGCACCGAAGAATTGATGCTTTTGAACTGTGGTGTTGGAGACAACTCTTGAGAGTCCCTTGGACTGCAAGGAGATCCAACCAGTCCACTCTGAAGGAGATCAGCCCTGGGATTTCTTTGGAAGGAATGATGCTAAAGCTGAAACTCCAGTACTTTGGCCACCTCGTGTGAAGAGTTGACTCATTGGAAAAGACTCTGATGCTGGGAGGGATTGGGGGCAGGAGGAGAAGGGGATGACCGAGGATGAGATGGCTGGATGGCATCACGGACTTGATGGACACGAGTCTGAGTGAACTCCAGGAGTTGGTGATGGACAGGGAGGCCTGGCGTGCTGCGATTCATGGGGTTGCAGAGTAGGACAAGACTGAGCAACTGAACTGAACTGAACCATAACCTCTTTGAATAGAGGTTTCAAAAGGTTTAACATTTAAACTCTTTGAAATATAAGAGGATTTAAAAAAAAAAATCTCCTTGAATTTAAATTAGAGGGGTTTCTAGGACTTTTAAATGGTCAGGTTACATCTGAAGGAGGCATAGATACTTTAACAATGCCACATACTTGACAATACTTCTCTTATTTTGAGCATTATCAAGTATTCAAAAATGAATCAGCATCTTCTTACAATGTTTACAATTGAACTGACCCAGTAGAGTTTCCCTATACACAACAGTCCAAGTAATATCTTCAAGGAGAGTTCTAGTCTTAGGACAAAAAGAAGAGCTCACTTCAAGTTCATGCTCAGACCAAGAAGAAAAAATACTGCCTCATTTGGTTCTACATAATTATGACTTGTCTCCTTCATGACTCAGATCTAAATGTAACAAATTCCTGGTTCCAACAGCAGCATCTCCAACTACACCCTTCTCTTCTTTAAATCTACCATCAACCCACAATACAAATGCACACACACAAAGCTTTCTTCCCAGCATAACTGGATTTCTCTCTTACACCAAGACTAAGACACACATTTGGGAAAACTAAAATGTGTCATGTGGGCCTTAGGAAGCATCACTACAAACAAAGCTAGTGAAGGTGATGGAATCCAGTTGAGCTACTTCAAATCCTAAAAGATGATGCTATGAAAGTGCTACACTCAATATGCCAACAAATTTGGAAAATTCAGCAGTGGCCATGGGACTAGAAAAGGTCAGTTTTCATTCCAATCCTAAAGAAAGGCAATGCCAAAGAATGCTCACACAATTGCACTCAATTGCACTACCACACAATTGCACTCATCTCACATGCTAGTAAAGTAATGCTCCAAATTCTCCAAGCCAGGCTTCAGCAATACGTGAACCATGAACTTCCAGATGTTCAAGCTGGATTTAGAAAAGGCAGAGGAACCAGAGATCAAGTTGCCAAATCCACTGGATCATCAAAAAAGCAAGAGAGTTCCACAAAAACATCTACTTCTGCTTTATTGACTATGCCAAAGCCTTTGACTGTGTGGATCACAATAAAGTGTGGAAAATTCTGAAAGAGATGGGAATACCAGACCATCTGACCTGCCTCTTGAGAAATCTGTATGCAGGTCAGGAAGCAACGGTTAGAACTGGACATGGAACAACAGACTGGTTCCAAATAGGAAAAGGAACACGTCAGAATGTATATTGTCACCCTGCTTATTTAACTTATATGTAGAGCACATCATGAAAAATGCTGGGCTGGAGGAANAGAGTGGATTGCCATTTCCTTCTCCTGGGGACCTTCCCAACCCAGGGATCGAACCCGGGTCTCCCGCATTGTAGACAGATGCTTTACCGTCTGAGCCACCAGGGAAGTCAACTGACTAACCAGCTTATTCTCAGAACCCAAAATTGCTTCGGATGTCACTATAATTTTTATACTAATTTTTAAGTTAATTCTTTTGTCTCCACAGTAAAAGTTTTTAAGTAGGAAAGCAAATATTTTCAAACTAATTTTTAATGTGAGTGAAAGCTGCTCAGTCGTGCCCAACTCTTTGCAACTCCATGGGCTATGCAGTCCACAGAATTCTCAAGGCCAGAGTACTGGACTGGGTAGCCATTCCCTTCTCCAGGGGATCTTCCAAACCCAGGTCTCCCACACTGTAGGCAGATTCTTTACCAGCTGAGACACCAGGGAAGCCCAAGAATACTGGAGTGGGTAGCCTATCCCTTTTCCAGTGGATCTTCCCCACCCAGGAGTCAAACCAGGGTCTCCTGCATTGTGGGCTGATTCTTTACCATCTGAGCTACTAGGGACTCTATCTAATTCAGTTATAATATTTACATGTGAGGTTTAAGAAAAAAGTTCTGCTTTAAACTATTTTTATCTTTCTAAAATACAAACCTGTTAAGGCCACTGCATGTGTGCTCAGTAGCTAAGTCATGTAGACTGTTTTGCAACCTCATGGACTGTAGCCTGCCAGGTTCCTCTGTCCATGGGATTTCCCAGGCCAGAATGCAGGAGTGGGTTGCCATTTTCCTCCTCCAGGGGATCGTCCTGACCCAGGGATTTAACTTGAGTCTCCTACACTGCAGGCAGGTTCTTAACCACTGAGCCACCTGGGAAGCCCAATAAGGCCACTACTCCACTGGAAATTCTTCAGTAGTGACCCCATGTTGAAGAAACATTCTAAATTCTTTATCATGGTACCAAGTACTTTTGAGATCTGGTCTCTCCACTAAACTGCAAGTATTCTGGGTTTCAGTCATCAGAACAGTCAAGGATTCCCGAAACACAAAACACTCAAATCTCTCCTTTGCTTTTGCTATGCCATTTGCCTAGAACGGCCTTCCTCAGCCTCACTCCAATAAAACCTTAATAAACTTTCCTAGCACAAGTCCAATGTCACATCATTCTGGAGATTTCTCTTAATCTCCTTAGACAGAGTCACAATCCTCCCCAAGGGTACAAAGGATGCCATCAGCGGTTGAGATAACCATTTAGATGAATTAGACCCACGTGGGTTGAAATTCCAGGTTCACACCTTACTCAGCTATGACCTTATTCAGCCATGGGCAAGATCTCTGAGGCTGTTTCCTCATCTCTAAATAACAGGAGCTACTTCATAGGATTGTTGTGAGGATAAAATACGGGGCTGCATGCAAAATATGCCTCCCATAGAGTAAGCATTCAATACATGTTATTGTGAAATTGTGATATAATATCACTATAACGTATTCCCACTCTGGGCTCACAGCAACTTGCACCTGTCTCTCCGCACTATTGTGATGACATGACTGTGTGCCCATGCAGGACACAGATTATCTTCAATCAGCTCTTAATTCCCACCACCTGGCATATTGCCTTGTGCATAATAGATCCTTAACAAATCCTGAATGAATGAATAAATTTTAAATGAATATATATTTCAAATTCCTTATGTATAAGGCCTTGATTTTTTTTCCCCAGTGGCCTTATTAAACTTACTTTTTATCTCCTCCTACAAAACTGCTTCTTTAAATAAAGTTTACAGTGACCAAAGAGAAAATGAATCTTATAGTGAGAGAAAATTAATTTTACAGTGACCTTAAGTTGTCTTGTTTAGAAACATACACACACAAAATAAGCCCATACTGCACCAATAATTTTCCAACACACCACTGTAAAATACCAGATTACTAGGATGGTTATCTATCTATTGAAAAATTTTCAAAGGGTGGACTAGACAGGTTTTCTAAATCTGTATCAGCTTCCTTACCTCCAGGGCCTGGGCAAACTTGCATTAAAAAAAAAAAAGAACAGGGCGCTTTTCATTCTGAAAAATGGTCCTAAGAAATTTTGAAAAAAATTGTAATAATAGAAGAAAATAATTATTACTGCCACTGCTAAAAATTTTGTTTAAAAAGACAATCCTGTACTTAAAAAAAAATTAGTAGTTTAAAGTAGAAATAATCTTTAAAATGGCATCAAAATATGTGTAGGTAGTTAGTGTTCAGGCTAGTAGGCTGAGGTGAAGGAGTGCTCACTTTGTAATCTTGACCCTCAATAAATAAAATGCAAAACAGAAAAAATATCAGATACTACTATACAACAGCATGGTACCTTTTATCTACTTCCACACTTAATCTTTAAACATTAATGCCCTTTGAGGAATTATTAACCAATGGGTTTAATTAATGTAAACACCTCTGAACCACTTCAGAATAAATCTGATCAAGTACCTAGCAATAAAAGAGAGAATCAGGGAAAGGAGAAAAATCGGTTAAAATATAGTTTTTCGGGTCGCCCATCAAAAGTGTGCCATACATACGGTTCTGCACCAAGAGGCAGCAACTAGGGAGGGTGAGAGGCGCCGAAGGCCCGAGGCCCCGCAGCCCCGGAGGCGACTCCTCCCCGACTCTACGCGGGGCGGTGGCCGGGCCGGGGTGGAGACAGCGCTGCAGCCGGGGCGGGACAAATGGCAGAGCGGAACGCCCGAGTCTCACCTCCACTTCCCCTTTAGCTCTCAGAACCCCATTCAGCGACCACCCCAGAACCCCCTCACCACAGACAGACTCTCTGTCTCCCCCGACCGGCTCAAAGTTTATCGGTCTTTCCCGGCTGTCAGGGCCGCCGGGCTTTGTAGTTCGCCCATCCGGGCCGAGCCCCCAAGGCCGCAGGCCCAAGGAGCCGCTGAACTACAATCCCCATAATGCCCCGCGCGCCCACCGCTCGCGCTGCCTCTCTCACCCCTTCTCGCGGAGCCAGCAGTCTCCCCCGCCGCGCCTGGCCCCAGCGATTCCGGCAGCGGGAGCTGGGGTGTGGCTGTCCA
The DNA here is from genome assembly GCA_006410635.1 of Cephalophus harveyi. Taxonomy (NCBI): domain Eukaryota; kingdom Metazoa; phylum Chordata; class Mammalia; order Artiodactyla; family Bovidae; genus Cephalophus; species Cephalophus harveyi. The sequence goes on from SJYT01063823.1 coordinate 186,482, forward strand.
CCCAAGCATCCCACCACCGGCTCTCTCGCTGGCCCCCGTCCCTCTCGGATTCATTACCTAGGTGCCGCAGGTCGGCAGACCGTTTGTGCCGCGGTCCAGGTTGGGTGGGGGTGGGGCACAAGCCGCCGCCGCCGCCGAGTCCGTTAGTTCGCGATGAGCGTGAAGAGGCGGCGGCGGCGGCGGCGGCCGGTTGCCATGACAGCCGTGGGCCGCGCGGTGGGGCTGTGGGGGAGCGCGAGGGTTCGGAGTCGGCTCGGGGAGGAGCCTGGGCAGCGGCAGGGGCTGCGGGGACAGGGAGGCGCGAGGGTGCGCCGGGGAGCGGAGGGAGACGGTGACACTGAGAAGGACGGCTGACGAGCTGAGCCCCGGGGCCGCCGACGAGCCCTGCGCTGCAGCGTTCAACCCCCGTGCCAGGACGCGAGTCCGCTCTCTCCTGAGAGAGATGCGGCTGGCGTCAGAGGAAGGAGCGGCGCCGGCTCGGGAAAGGTCGCCGGTCCAGCCCCTCCCCCGCCGCCCATCCAGGCAGCCTCTTCTGGCCCGGCCGTCTGGCGTGTTTGAAACCTAAAAGCCACCTCTTTGGGGCTTCTTCACAAGTAAAAACCAAATCTGCAACCTTTCTCACCTTTCTGCCATTTTCTGAGTGGAATTAAACGAATCATCTAGTAAAATATAATGCACACGGCCTTTACAATTATTCAGAAGGCTTGAGAATTTTAAGTGGCGTTGATTTCAGTTGACAGCTGGTCTCTAATAACCCTTGAATAATCGGTGTTGGGGAGAAGGAAATGGCAACCCACTCCAGTATTCTTGCCTGGGGAGTCCCGTGGACAGGGGAGCCTGGTGGGCTGCTGTCCACGGGGTCGCACAGAGTCGGACACGACTGAAGCGACTTAGCATGCATGCATGCATGCTTTGGAGAAGGAAATGGCAACCCACTCCAGTATTCTTGCCTGGAGAATTCCAGGGACAGAGGAGCCTGGTGGGCTGCCATCTATGTGGTCGCACAGAGTCGGACACAGCTGAGCGACTTAGCAGCAGCAGCAATCGGTGTGGACTGGTCGTGACCCGCCTCAGAGATGCAGTGAGGTTAAGAGCAACAATTTCTAAAACCCAGTTCACTGATAACCAGGGGCAGGTGAATCGCCTTGATGCTCAATGTTTTCGTCTGCAAAATGGAGGTAATAGCTGCTTCACAGGACTTGTGAGAAATAAAAACTTGGTTACTAATGAAGCATCCTAAAATGCTGGGATTTAAACATAATTTTTAAATATTAGCTTTTTGATCCGTGGTGATCAGAGCCAGAAGGGTGGGAGCCTGGAGGAGAGGGTGTAGTTTGCTTGGAGAGAGAATTTTTCTGTGATGGAAAAGTTCTGTATCTTACTTAGGATTTGGGTTAGGAGGCTTCTCTGGTAGCTCAGCTGGTAAAGAATCCAACTGCAATGCAGGCGGTTAGATTCCTGGGTCTGGAAGATACCCTGAAGAAAAGAAGGGCCACCCCTCCAGTATTCTGGCCTGGAGAATCCCCATGGGCAGAGGAACCTGGTGGGCTACAGTCCATGGGGTCCCTAAGAACCCAACATGACTGAGCAACTTTCACTTTAGGAGGGTGTATGCATTTGTCAAAACCCATGAAATGCTACCTTTATATCTGTACGTTTCACTGTAAGTAAATTTACCTCAAAAAGGAACATTGAAAATGTTAGCTATTGTTATTAGAGCTGTTGTTAAGTCTTTTTAAGTCGTGTCTGACTCTTAATGACCCCATGGACTACAGCACCCCAGCCTCCTCTGTCCTCCACCATCTCCCAGAGTTTCCTCAAATTTACGTCCTCTGAGTTGGTGATGCCATCCAACCATCTCATCCTCTGTCGCCCCCTTCTCCTGTTCCCCTCAATCCCAGCATTAGGGTCTTTTCCAATGAGTCAGCCCTTCACATCAGGTGGCCAAAGTATTGGAGCTTCAGCATCAGTCCTTCCAGTGAGCTGTAGACGTTAATAGAGGCCATATACATATTCTAGCTCCAGTTGCCAGAAATGTAGATGAGGAAAATGAGGCCTACAGATTGAAGTAAATGGAGGAGAAAGTAGGGATTACTGGCCCTGTTGTCTTCTAGTAATAAATGTCTCTCCAGAAATCATGATTGAAAATAGCAAGCTGCCATGTATGTCATCCAGTTTTCAGTTGGGGTCACCTTGTCCACAGAGGTTTTGTGGAAATTGACTCAAGTACCTTTTCCAACTCCTGCGGGAGGCCAGGGTTCTCTCCAAGGTCACATGTTCCCTGGGGGCTTACAGTTTCAGGGTCAATTCTGACTCTGAGCTCTAGTTTTCTCTGAACAGTCAGACTCCCTCACATCCTACCTCCTGTAATGCCTTTCTCTCCTGCTGCCACATGATGTGAAGAGCAGACTCTGCTTTGGTTGTTTGTATAGCAGAGTCTTCTGAAGGTTTGGAGCAACTGAAGTGTTTTAAGTGAAGGATATACTCTCCTTACTTAGTACTCTTACTTATCTCTGTCTCCGAGTTAGGGTCACCTTCCATTCCTAAACTGTTTATCAAAGTATGTTCCTATACCAAGAAAGTACATTGCCAAGAGAAACTGTAGTGCCAGCTATTAATAGTCTTCACCCCAGAATATATCTGCATATTCTATTTGATTCAGCCCATAGTATAGTTGCTCAGTAAGTATTAAGCAGCTTATGTGCATGATGTGTTCAGGCTACCTACAGAGTGGGTTCAGTTATGAAAACTATTTAGTATAAGTGAGAAAGGGGTTGCCAGTAGCTGAACCTGATGTCTAGGAGGGAAAAAAGAAACCAAAGTCTGCAAGATCACAGCTTCTATTGTGCAGAAGAAATGAAAGCATTCAAACAAGAAAATCCAGAACAAAACCTGATTGTGTAACGAACACAGAAGCAACACCCAGACCTGTCACCTCTAGCAATTTGGTCACAACTGTGCATATACAATAAGGCTATAAATAGACTCTCCTTTTCTCCTAGGGAAGCTGATACTGCTCGGCTCCCAGCTGAACACATGTTCAGTTGGGGTGACAGGTTCACCTAATCCATCGATCGCTCATCTGGTTTCCCTCGTTCGCAGTTACTCGCAATTGCAAGGCAGCTGGCTGGGGTCTCAGTGCAGCCCACAACCATGAACAGGTCTCCAAACAAGAGGTCCCATGCGTGACCCCTCCTTGCTTTCTTGAGTCAGGATCCCAGAGCCTCTGCTCAGAAGGACAGGCCCCTTGAGGAGCGTGGATGACAGCAGCAAAAGGGAACAGCTGCTTTGCAGGGAGTTGAAGGAGGGCAGTTACGCACAGGAAGACCATGAGCCACTGAAGCACAGCCTTAAAAAAACCTAACTTGCTCTGGATGGCTGGGAACGCGTGGGGACTTGGTGTTTCCACTCAGTACTTTCTACCAGTTCAAGTGATAGTTAAACACACCGAGCAGATTCAAAAGATTGATCCACTGAGATAGACAATATGGTCAAGAGCCATTACCCTCCTCAAAGAGACTTCATGAGAATTCCCTGGTGGTCCAGTGGTTAGGGCTTGGCAATATCAATGTGGGGCCTGCGGTTCAGTCCCTGGTCCGGGAACTAAGATCTCACAAGCTGTGCACCAGCCCCACAACTGTTCCTATACCAAGAAAGTATAGGAACCCCACCCCCACCCCCTGCAAAAAAAAAAAAAAGAAGAGAGACAACATTCTTCTAACGTGAACCAGAGTTTTCCCTCAGTCCTCAGTTCCTTGGGTTCAGCAGCCTTTGACATTGCTGACCTCCCTCCTGCATGCTCCTTGACCTTGGTTCTCTGCAAAGCATCGTTACTGAAGTCATAGTAACTTCATAGTTTACTATGAAGACATAATAACTATGTCTTCTACCTGCTTCTTAAACGTGGGCACAGTTTCCAACATTCAGTTCACAGACCCTCTCCACGTGCAAGGCTTCATCTTGGCCCTGGCCAGCACTCGGGTTTCCCTCGCTGGTTCTGACTCTCAGGTTTCAGCACCACACCAGACATGCAAGGACTCGTCCTGTTGCTCCTGGTGTTCTCTTCATCTGGGATGCTCCGTTCCTTCCCTAAACTCTGCCTGTTCCATCAAAAATAACTCAGGCCTTGACAAGAAACCTTCCCAGATTATTCCTGCTCACAATCCGATACTACCCAGTATTACTCCCCTATGTCATCCACTCGACATCTAACCAGGCTGCCTAGTGGCTGATCAAGTATTGATTACTCATTGGCTTTTGTCTTTTCTCCTTACTAAATTTCAAGCTCCTCTGTTGTGCATTTCTAGATATTCCCCAAAACATCTTTATAATATCTTTTGCATTAAAAGGACAGAATATTTTTGACTGGTGGGTCCTTAGCTTTTCTCCTTAGTGAAACCTCCTCTCTGAGGGGCCAACTCCTCGGCACCTCTCCTTAAAGTCGCTGGCCCTTCACTGTTCTGATCTCCAGCCCCCAAAGCAATTATGATGTATGAGTTACTCCAATGTTCCTTTTTAGTTTTTTAGCCCCTCCAACTTCTCTTCAACCAGTTCCCTATGTTAAATTCTCTCTGTTAAAATACTTACTCTAGTTTCTTTTTTTCCTTACTGGTGGATCCTGACCGATACGGATGGTGAAGTCACACGTATTTCCTACTGTGAATGTCAGTCAGAAAGGGTCAAGAACACTGCCTTAGAGGAGTGGGGTTCTCAAATAAACGTGCAGCTGCCCTGCGTGCCAACGGGCCACTCCTGGCAGGTAGAGGCGCTCTGCGTTTCAGGTCTGCAAAGAGCAAAGACCCAACTCCCCAGTGCCAGTGGTCTCTGTGGGGCCCCTGCCCTCACCTGGCCCTCAGTCTCACTGCCCACGAGCCTGCAGTGTTCTCCCAGAGCTTGGTCTGAACCCCAAGCTTCATCTGGAATTTCACCTCCCTTAGAATGTGGAAACTCAGCCTTTTCACTTGTTAACCTTCCTACTTCTCGTTGGCAAGTGGGAAGAGGCGAAAAGTTAGTGATGAAAAAAGCCAGGAAGTGGTACCAGAGTCCTCCTAAAGTGTGAACTAGAATTTGGTTAAGTGGAGAAAAAGGATTAAAAAGATTTTCAGGGTGTCAATTCTGTCTCTCCGATGTTGCCTTTTCTTGAAGGTAATGGGAGGAGATAATAACCCAGAGAAGGAAGTGAGGCACCTTGTACCTGAGTTTGTGCCTTATCCATGTACCATGAGGCTTTGCTCTGTTTTATTCATATACTTCTGCGTCAGTGCTTTCGTTAGAAGTGAGACTATTTTGAAAGTCCAGAACCATTTTAGGCCAGCCTCACTTATTCCTAATGAAAAGAACTGCTCCCCACTTTAGGGATTCAAAAAGATTTCTTCTGAATGCCAAAATAAACACAAAACCTCTTGGCAGCAGCCTATGGGAATTCTCCTTGATTGTGAGTCTGTATTTCTTTATGTTAATTTACAAATATGAACAGAAAACCCAGGATTCGAGGTTGTTAAGTGGATTTGTAACACTCTGGAGGGTTGCCGGTAGGGAACTCAATGAATGAACACAGTCCCCTGCGACAGCTGAGCCCTGGCATTTCATTGAGCTCCACAGGAAGTCGTCGTGAATACGCCGCAAGATGCTAATACGTTAGCAGCAATGCTTCTTCCCCCATCTCTGTTGGAGGACCTTATGTTTAGTAGAGGGATCCATAACAGAATAGGCTGTACTCGAAAATGCTGGCAAGAGTTACTTGGTTTGCGACAAGCAGGATATCTTTCAGTGAACTGAAAAGCACGTCACCTTCTGATTCAGTCACCGAAGCATGTTACAATGTAGGTGGTGTGTCACAGAGGAAAAGCAGCTTGTGATCAGATTTTCTATTCTGAGAAGCCAGTGCTCTGCCAAGCAACCCCAAGCGGGAAACGTTTCAAGTCTGAATGAAAACGGAGCAGTACAGCTGGGACCCCCATTTCCCGTTCCCATTGTACAAAGATACAAGCCACTCTAGAGGGACCCTCCCGTCCCCAGAACCCTTCCCACCCCCCACCCCCCCGCCGATTTTTCTGTGTCCTGTTCTACTTTGACTACAGAATGCAGAGTGATGGGGTTGGGGGAGGGGAGAGCAAATTCCATTTCCTTTTTGGCTCTTGTTTCTCTGCTGCATTTTAGGTCTTCTCTGTGATTTATGTGCATAAGTGATACATCATAAATATTGGCTGCATGAATCACTCCTAAATGGCTCACTACTCAAGCAGACTGTTCATCATCCGATCTCTCCTTGGTATTCTCTGCTTTATTCACCAGGCTGCCTCCTTCCTGTCTCAAACCTCACCTCAAATTTCCAGAAAACCCTCACAGACAGCTGTAATAAAGAATTCGAGAAGCCCTTATTCAACCTCATCTCTGTCCCTTTCCCCCCAGCTCACCGGTTACTTGTTCTCACTATCTGAAAGTGAAGTTACAATAACATGAAGTAGAACGGCAATTACAATGGAGTCCCCAACCTGTGGGGTCTAATGCCTGATGATCTGAGGTGGAGTTGATGTAATAACAATAGAAATAAAGTGCACAATAAATGTAATGCACTTGAATCATCCCAAAGCCATCCCCCGCCTCCTGGTCTATGGAAATACTGTGTTCCACGAAACCAGTCTCTGGTGCCAAAAGGGTTGGGGATGGCTGGATTGCCTAAGTTTTGTGAAGTGTCTTCCATCTTGATCTGTGCCAGGCTGATAAGCATTTCAGCTGTGCTTTGTTTAACATGTAAAACATTCATGAAAATAATAAAGTTGCATAACAACAACACCTGTACCCGCCACATCCTGATTTTGATTATTTTTTCAGATGCATGTTTTTTCCCACTACTATATATACCTCTATTATAAGCATTCTATAATGCTGTTTTACATGTTTTCAAGATTTATATAAATGTCACAAACTATGCTTTCTCAAGATTGCCTTTTTCTGTTCAACATTGTATTTCTGAGGTTTATACATGAATCCCAGGGACAGGGGAGCCTGGTGGGCTGCCATCTATGGGGTCGCACAGAGTTGGACATGACTGAAGCGACTTAGCAGCAGCAGCAGCAGCATACATGTTTATAAATGTAATGTTGCATGCATGCTAAGTCGCTTCAGTCATGTCCAACACTTTGTGACCCTATGGACCATTGCCCGCCAGGCTCCTCTGTGCATGGGATTCTTCAGGCAAGAATAATGGAGTGGGTTGCCATGCCCTCCTCCAGGGGATCTTCCCAACCCAGGGATCGAACCCACGTCTCTTATGTCTCCTGCATTGCAGGCGGATTCTTTACCGCTAGAGCCACCTGGGAAGCCCAAATGTAAAGTTAGCTCATTTTAATTGCTATAACAATATGTTACAGTTCTTCCATTTCCTATCAATGAATGTTTATATTGATGTCTTAGTGCATTCAGGCTGGTTACAAAAAACCATAGACTGGATGGCTTATCAGCAACAGAAATGTATTTCTCACAATTCTGCAAGCTAAGAGCAACAGATTCGGTATGAGATTTCTAGTCATGGACCACTGCTCATGTGGCAGAAAGGGAAAGGGAGCTCTCTGGGGTCTTTTTCAAAAAGAACACTAATACCATTCACGAAGGGTCCACCCTAATGACCAAATTGCCTCCCAAAGGCCCCACCTCTAAACACATACTGCTGTTACATTGGGGGTTAGGATTTCAGCACATGACCTGGGCAGGTGGGACAGAAATATTCATGTCATTGTATAATAACTTCACTTTCAGATAGTGAGAACAGGTAACTGGTAAGCTAGAGGGAAAGGGACAGAGATGATGGTGAATAAGGTATTTTATTTGCATTTCTTGGCAAAACTCTATTTGTCTTTGCCCTGCTTCATTCTTCATTCCAAGGCCAAATTTGCCTGTTACTCCAGGTGTTTCTTGACTTCCTACTTTAGCATTCCAGTCCCCTATAATGAAAAGGACATCTTTTTTGGGTGTTAGTTCTAAAAGGTCTTGTAGGTCTTCATAAAACCGTTCAGCTTCTTCAGCATTACTGGTTGGGGCATAGACTTGGATAACTGTGATATTGAATGGTTTGCCTTTGAGATGAACATTGCAGATATGCAGATGACACCACCTCAGATATGCAGATGACACCACCCTTATGGCAGAAAGTGAAGAGGAACTAAAAAGCCTCTTGATGAAAGTGAAAGAGGAAAGCAAAAAAAGTTGGCTTAAAGCTCAACATTCAGAAAACGAAGATCATGGCATCTGGTCCCATCACTTCATGGGAAATAGATGGGGAAACAGTGGAAACAGTGTCAGACTTTATTTTTTTGGGCTCCAAAATCACTGCAGATGGTGACTGCAGCCATGAAATTAGAAGACGCTTACTCCTTGGAAGAAATCTAGAGAGCATATTAAAAAGCAGAGACATTACTTTGCCAACAAAAGTCCATCTAGTCACAGCTATGGTTTTTTCAGTAGTCATGTATAGATGTGAGAGTTGGACCATAAGGAAAGCTGAGACCTGAAGAACTGATGCCTTTAAACTGTGGTGTTGGAGAAGACTCTTGAGAGTCCCTTGGACAGCACCAACTAAGGTCCGTCTAGTCAAGGCTATGGTTTTTCCTGTGGTCATGTATGGATGTGAGAGTTGGACTATGAAGAAGGCTGAGCACCAAAGAATTGATGCGTTTGAACTGTGGTGTTGGAGAAGACTCTTGAGAGTCCCTTGGACTGCAAGGAGATCCAACAGTCCATTCTGAAGGAGATCAGCCCTGGGATTTCTTTGGAAGGAATGATGCTGAAGCTGAAACTCCATTACTTTGGCCACCTCATGCGAAGAGTTGACTCATTGGAAAAGACTCTGATGCTGGGAGGGATTGTGGGCAGGAGGAAAAGGGGACGACCGAGGATGAGAAGGCTGGATGGCATCATGGACTCGATGAACGTGAGTCTGAGTGAACTCTGGGAGATGGTGATGGACAGGGAGGCCTGGTTTGCTGCGATTTATGGGGTCACAAAGAGTCGGACACGACTGAACAACTGAACTGAACTGAACTGAAGGGCTTTTAGAAATCTTTATTACAGCTGTCTGTAATAAAGCCTATGGCAGTCCACGTGGACACTCCATAATTCATGTCCTACTCAAATTTCAACTCAAAAGTCCAAAGTCTCCTCCAAATATCATGTAAATCAGACATAAGTGAGGCTCAGGGTAAGATTCATCCTGAGGCACATTCCCCAGCTGTGTCTGTGAAACCAAACCTGCCTTGTGCTTCCAAAATACAAAGTGGTAGGAGGGGCACAGGACACACACTCCCAGTTCAAAGAGGAGAGATGGGAAGAAGGAAGGAGCGACAGTCCCACACCTGTGGCTCCACAGGCTGCTGGTTCCCATCCTTTGAAACCCATGCGCCCAGGGCTGATGCACTCCATGGCACAGCGTGGATGCTGTTAAAGTCTGCTGCCCGTGCCTCGGCTGCACCTGCCTGCACCTGGGGCAGCTGAGGAGCACCATGCCCCTTATAGGGTTACAGACACATGGTGCCAGGCGGTGCTGGTGGGCGCTCCTGAGCTCCGGCAAGAGCCAGTAGCCCCTGCTGCTCTCTCCCACCCTAAAGGCAGGCCTGTGATGGAAGAAGCACCCTTGATGACCTCTGAAATCAGTTTGGAGGGAAAGGAGAGTTAGTCTTCCATCGTCTTGGAGAAGAGCTCCTGGTTTCCATGGAGATGGCGGAATAAATCTCTTTATCGAAGGCTCACCTGGCCCCATCCTTAGTGTCCTCTCGCACACAGCACTTCTCATTTGTTCCAGCACGGACACTGTTGTTGTTCAGTCGCTCAGTTGTGTCTGACTCTTGCAACTCCATGGATAGCAGCACAGCAGGCTTGCCTGTCCACTATCTCCCCGAGTTTGCTCAAACTCATGTCCATTGAGTCGGTAATGCCATCTAACCATCTCATCCTCTGTCGCCTTCTTCTCCTTCTGCCCTCAATCTTTCCCAGCATCAGGATCTTTTCCAATGAGTCAGCACTTCGTATCAGGTGGCCAAAGTATTGGAGCTTCAGCTTCAGCATCAGTCCTCCCGATGAATATTCAGGGTTGATTTCCTTTAAGATTGACTGATTTGATCTCCTTGCAGTCCAAGATCTCTGAAGAGTCTTCTCCAGCACCACTGAGATTTTCCCCAATCTTTAATTTCTATTTCTTTTTTTATTAACAATGTCATCTTTGAGTCATTTCTCTTTCTTTTCACGTTTTATCCTGAAGAGTCAGAAAGAATCAGGCTACTCCTGCAACTCTTTGCTTAGAAACTGCTTCAGCTAAATATCTCATTTCATTCCTTGCAAGTTCTAACCTCCACAAAACACGACAACGTGAACACAGTTCAGCTCTTTGCCACTTTAGGAGGACAGCCTTTCCTCCACTGTCCAATAAAATGCTCCTCGTTTCCAGTTAAGACTGCATCAGAATGGCTTTTTCCATCCTAATTTCTGCCAACATTCTGTTCAGAAGTACTTAAGAATATTGAGGCTTCCTCTATGTCTTAAATCCCCTGAAGGAGGACATGGCAACCTACTCCAGTATTCTTGCCTGGAGAATCCAATGGACAGAGGAGCCTGGCGGACTACAGTCCTTTCCAGCACGACTGAGGTGACTTGGCAGCAGCAGCAGCTACATCTCATCAGAATCACCCTAATGAACTTGAATAGAATTTGTATCCTACTATTGTGTGAAAATTGCATAAATCTCAATTACATTGAATTGATTCATGGTGCTTTTCAGGTCTGCTATATCCTTCTACTTTTCTGTATACTCATTCTATTAAGTTTTGAGAGTTTGGTATTGAAACTTCAATGAAAAACCTTAATTTTAGATAAATTATTAATTATATTACTTTAAATAATTGTAATATACAGGGGAAGTATATCTAACTTTGTTCTGTATTTTCCAAGTCTCCTATAAATGTGTTATCATACTTTCATAATTTAAAAAAATAAAAAAGAAAGAGGAAAAAAATCACCCAAACGGTCTGTTCATAGCAATGATGGCTTTTTCTAGCAGGCACCTCAAAATTCTTCCAGCCTCTACTCATCACCCGGATCCAAAGCCACTTCTGCATTTTTGAGTATTTATTACAGCATCATCCCACTCCTGGGTTTTCACTGATACTAAAGATTGTGCAATGAATATTCTTGGATCTTACGATGTGCATACATATTAAAGTTTTTTATATCAAGAAGTCGAATGGCAGGTAACAAAGAATGTCAGGTAGCAAAGGATGTCGGGCAGCAGAACTGTTGTTGCTTTCAGTGGCTCAGTTGTGGCCAACTCTTTGCAACTCCATGGACTGCAGCACGCCAGGCTTCCCTTCCCTCCATCTCCCGGAGCTTGCTCGAACTCATGTCCATTGAATCAATGATGCCATCCAACCATCTCATCCTCTGTCGTCCCCTCCTCCTGTCTTGAGTCTTCAAGAATGATGGGCAGCAAATGATGTTGGGTAGCAAGAAAGCTGGGGAGCAAAGCACGTTCCTCTTCAATTTTCCGTTCATATTCTGCTCCCCACGAAACAATCAGTTCCTTAAAAATGGAACCTGTGTCTTTATGGCTCTTTACCCCCAGCTGTACCCACCCTGTACCACTTACTTGTACAGTACATAACATCAAGTCAAAATTAATAAGTGTTTCTTATATGAATATAATAAGTGAATGAATGTCAGAGACAAAAAAGTTCCTGCCAACATTTATTGAAAATCTATTGAATGTAGAGTATTGTGCTGGAGAGAATTATGAAAAAAAATAGTGGAAGTTGACAGCGATAAATTTTTTTAAATAGGCATAAAATGACCTGCATTTATAAATAAGAAGTGTCCTAATACACAACTAAGGGTCATCAGGAGTCTCACTGACAGTGTGCTGAATGATGAAAGTGGGATTGAAGGAACACATTCATTTCAGCCCTTCTCTTAACCTATTTTCTCTCTTAATCCTATTTTTATCTCTTATGAAGGAAACCTCAGACATCTCTCTCTTAACCCAGATCACTGCAGATGGTGATTGCAGCCATGAAATTAAAAGACACTTACTCCTTGGAAGGAGTTATGACCAACGTAGACAGCATATTAAAAAGCAGAGACACTACTTTGTCAACAAAGGTCCATCTAGTCAAGGCTATGTTTTTCCAGTAGTCATGTATGGATGTGAGAGTTGGACTATAAAGAAAGCTGAGTACCGAAGAATTGATGCTTTTGAACCGTGGTGTTGGAGAAGACTCTTGAGAGTCCCTTGGACAGGAAGGAGATCAAACCAGTCCATCCTAAAGGAGATCAGTCCTGGGTATTCACTGGAAGGACTGATGTTGAAGCTGAAGCTCCAATCCTTTGGCCACCTGATGCAAAGAGCTGACTCATTTGAAAAGACTCTGATGCTGGGAGGGAATGGGGGCAGGAAGAGAAGGGGACGACAGAGGATGAGATGGTTGGATGGCATCACCTACACAATGGACATGGGTTTGGGTGGACTCCGGGAGTTGGTGATGGACAGGGAGCCCTGGCGTGCTGCAGGTCATGGGGTCACAAAGAGTCGGACATGACTGAACAACTGAACCAAACCTAGATCGACTCTAGTGTGTCCAGAGTGTGGCAAACAACAGAGCTCCACAAGTTCCCATATGACTGACTCAAGGCATTCCATACAGGCCCATGAACCGTAGTGAGATACTAGCTCACAGCTGTCAGAATGCCTATTATCAAAGCCCCTGGAGTGGAGGCAGACAAAGGGGAATCCCGGTGTACCGCTGGTGGGAATGCAAACTTGTGTAGCCGCTATGGAGACCAGTATGGAGATTCCTCCAAAAATTAAGAGTAGAACCAGCATATGATCCAGCTATTCCACTTCTGGGTATTTATCGAAAGAATATGAAAACACTAATCAGAAAAGATTTATGCACCCCCTGTGTTCATTGCAGTATCATTCACAATAGCCAAAAGACAGAAACAACCTAAGTGTCATCAATGGGTGAATGAATAAATATACGCCATCTATGGGGTTGCACAGAGTCAGACACGACTGAAGTGACTTAGCAGCAGCAGCAGCAACATATAGATATGTAGACATGTACGTATATACATATACACTATATGTACGGCACTAGTGGTAAAGAACCTGCCTGCCAATGCAGGAGACATAAGAGACGTAGGTTCGATCATTGGGTTGGAAGATCCCCTAGAGAAAGGCATGGCAACCCACTCCAGTATTTTTGCCTGGAGAATCCCATGGACAGAGGAGCTTGGTGGGCTGCAGTCCATAGGGTTGCAGAGTCAGACACAACTGAAGCAACTTAGCACACACATACACGTATATAATGGAATATATAATGGCATATAATGGAATATTACTTTGCAATAAATAGGAATGAAATCTTTCTGTTCATGACAACATGGGATGAATCTTGGGTATATTGTGCCAAGTGAAGTCAGACAGAAAATTCGACTAGCATATGATTTCTAAAAAAAGCAAACTAGGCCCAGGGAGCCCAAATAAAGTAATATGACATGTTGCAGATTTTAAGGTGGCTTAGGACACATACAGCAACTGCTTCAAAAACCATTACAAGCCAGAAAATTCAGAAACGCAGCAGGAAGGAAAGTGTGAATCAAAAATTGCCAGGGTCCAGCCCCGGTGGATCCAGGGTAATTTGAAGCGGGGACGACATGGCAAGAGAGATATATAGATTTAGAGAGAGATAAGAAAAGAGTTTGCAGTTAAGAGAATAGAGGAGAGAAAGAGGCTGTATTCCTTGGTGTACATAGAAAGCCAATAAAGTCCCGAGACAAGGGACTTGAACCATCTACGTAGGGCCACAGGTGCCCGCTTGAATAGCGGAGAGTGCCTCGCCTTGGCCTCCCTCTCACGTGGGTCTAAGAAGCCTGGGCAAATAAGTAGACACGGCTAGCCTCTATGCCCCAGATGGGAATCAGCCAGAAAATAGAATAAGAAAGAGAAGAAGACATGGGGGAACCAGTCTTTTCAGGAACTGGCCCATCCTTTATTGTCCAGAAAAGCTTTTTAAACTTTTGGTTGTACATAGAGATCAATGCTGCTGCTGCTGCTAAGTCGCGTCAGTCGTGTCCGACTCTGTGCGACCCCATAGACAGAAGCCCAACAGGCTCCTCTGTCCCTGGGATTCTCCAGGCAAGAACACTGGAGCGGCTTGCCATTTCCTTCTCCAATGCATGACAGTGAAAAGTGAAAGTGAGGTCACTCAGTCATGTCCGACTCTTAGCGACCCCATGGACTGCAGCCCACCAGGCTCCTCCATCCATGGGGTTCTCCAGGCAAGAGGACTGGAGTGGGGTGCCACAAAATTATGCAGTGTCAGCACCCCTGACTCTTATCAAGACCAGGCTTTCTCTCTGCATACCTAGCTGTATACACAAGTCTTAGGTGACTTACATCAGCTTCTGGCCAGGAGGCCTATTAGCATTTTACGGCACTTTTCTGATAAGGGTCTGTCAACCAGAAAACTTATTTGCCTTAAAAGTGTTGTTCTTACTAAAGTCTGGTGCCACTCTCCGAAAGCACTAATTAAGGTTACATTCTTACATAGCAAGGACACAACAATTTATAACAAGGAAAGAGGAGCACAGTGATTTATAACAAAGAGAAAGTTCACTAACTCAAAAGTCTAGTGTTGCTAACATCAAAACTACTATATTCCTTTTTCTGTATCCAATTACATTGATTAATATCCTTCAGGTGCCTAAAAGATAAAGAATATGGAGGCCTGGCAGCAGTCATTGACTCAACAGTGAAACCCATCACCAATATAATTCTTAGCTCTTTAGAAAAGGCTCTATATCTTTAAGATGTTTTAAGTTGCGTGCCTCTCGCGGTTGGGGGGCTGTAAACAATCACAAGTTATAAAAGTCTCTAACTGTCAGGCAAGTTAGAGAGCCGTCAGAGGGGTTTGAGCTGAGACACTCCTTTTATATGCAGGAGACTGTTAACTGGAGATCTAAGTTAACTCTTTCCAGAGAAAGGTGGTCGGGGACAGCCCCCTGTTATGTCAGAAGAGTGGAAAGCACAGTACAATAAAGCAGGCAGATTCTGGTTTTGGGGGTAGATGCTCAGGAAAATCCAGGGGTACTCCTGAGGCCTGATCTTAGCCTTTGCCTTCTGCCAGGCCCCCTTCCTCATGACCTTTGCCATGGGCGGGATTCCCCATGCTGGCTCCCAGCAAAAAATGGACTCAGTGCCTCACTCAGACAGTCCTTTTACTCTGGGAAGGCCAGTTTGTTCTGGTCAGTTCTGCAACTGAGGCCGGTAAATCAGTGAACAAACCAGACCAAAAACATACACAGACTACCAGGTAACAACTTAAATTTTGCAGTTCATGTTAAGTCCCAAGGGTAGGAAAAGAGTGCTGTAAATCACCTGACATCTCTCAAACCACTGCCTCTTCCCTGTAGAATAATAGCAGCAGTTCATATTTGTGCTGTGGTTTATAGTTTATGAGAAACTTTGTTCCACATGATCCCTGTAAGGTAGGTCCACATAGTATCAGAATCTTACAGGTGAGCAAACAGAGAGGTCACACAACCATGCGTGTGGTCACACAGTGAATGAAAAGCTGGAACTATATGGGTTGTTGTTGTTTAGTTGCAAAGTCATGTCTGACTCATTTCGACCCCATAAACTGTAGCCCTTCAGGCTCCTCTGTCCATGGGATTTCCCAGGCAAGGACACTGGAGTGGGTTGCCATTTTCTTCTCCAGGGGATCTTCCCCACCCAGGAATCAAAGCCAAGTCTCCTGTATTGGCAAGCAAGTTCTTTACCACTGAGCCACCAGGGAAGCCCAGGACTATATTCATAATCGTACCACTTGTTACAACAGAAGAGCAATCAAAAACCTGGGTTCCAACCCCAGCAATCCTAGCTACTTAGCTGTGTGATCCTGAACGTGTCACCCAGCCTTTCTGAGCTTCCTTTCCTCACCTTTAAAAAAATGAGCATATAATACCTTCTCCATCTGCCTCACAGGGTCCTTATGAGGACAAAGCTGGTGGTATGTTGAACATGCTTTATAACTGGGAGGGTTATTACACAGATGTCAGGTCTTAGCAATCTTTTCTAACAAAATGAGGGTCATACTTGTTATCATGTTTCTACTTTGACAGGGCCTTTCATTGCAGGCTTTTGATAATTTTGCAGCATATTATTTCTATATAACACCCCTGTTGCTACCATCTCTACAGGTATACCAGCAGCTGACCAATGAGGGAGGGGCAGTCTTCTTTCTTCTGGAATGAATTTAGAGCAGTGAGTAATATCACCTGCAGAAATTTAAATACACAGGCCTCTAGGACCCACACTGTGGCCAGTTAAAATCTTTATCTGGGGGTGGAGAGGAACTGGGCATCAGTTGTTTTTAAAGTTCCCCAAGAGGTTCTGATTTGCAGCTAAAGTTGGTGGTCGCTGCTGTAGAGCCTATGTGTGTGCATGCTCAGTTGCTCGTCATGTCCAACTGTCTTCAACTGCATGGACTATAGCCCACCAGGCTCCTCTGCCCGTGGGATTCTCCAAGCAAGAATACTGGAGTGGGTTGCCATTTCCTCCTCCAGGGCATCTTCCCAACCCAGGGATCAAAGCAGCGTCTCCTGCACTGGCAGGCAGATTCTTTACCGCTGAGCCACCTGGGAAGCCTGTAAAGATTACAAGTCTGTTTATTTGTTCCAGAGGTTGAAGTACATAAGCTGAGGATGTCTGAAGTTACCTGGGAAAGTGATTCAGGAATTGGGCCTTGGACCACAAAGATCCTAAAGTCCTGCCATCACATCGGTAGCCTGGCTCCTTTCTGGACCGGCACCGTGGGCGGAAAGTATGGGCAATGTGTGCAGTGGGAAAGATGCTGAGCACACAGAGAAGCCTGAGCAATGCAGAGGCCAGGTCCTGATCCTAATCTCTGTCTCTCTACTAACATCTGCTTCTCAGAAACATGCCCCCATGTCTTCCCTATGTCTAGGGACTGGAAAATTGAATACATTTGTTAATTTAAAATAAGATAGAAATCTCAGAAGATAAGCAAATATTCTGCAAGTGTCCACTCCTGTCATTTTCCCCACTGAGCAGAAAGAAATAATCATTTAATGTTAACTTCTTCCTCTCAATTCCAATGCTCTTGCAAATTAACATGTTCTATCTGTTTTGTTTTAGGGTTAACCAAATAAGCATAAGATTACTTTACAAATGCATTTCCTGGGTGGTGCTAGTGATAAAGAACCCACCTGCCAATGAAGGAGACATAAGAAATGTGGGTTCGATCCCTGGGTGGGGAAGATCCCCTGGAGGAGGGCATGGCAACTCACTCCAGTATTCTTGCCGGGAGAATCCCACGGACAGAGGAGCCTGGGGGGTACAGTCCATGGGATCGCAAAGAGTCGGACATAACTGAAGCGACTTAGCACACATAAGCACGCACATACTTTACAAATGGGATATTTTCATAGCTATTAAAAGCATTTCCTTTTCAGTAGAAACATTGATTTGGGTGTTTGGCTCAAGTTTCTTAAAGAAATTTCCATTATAGGAAGAAAATAGCCAGCAAATAAAGCCACTGTATTGCTTTAATCAGACCTTTGCCTTTAAAAGTAGGATACGACTGAGCGACTAAACTGAACTGAACACTTTTTCAACTATTCACTTCTAAATTCTTTTCTCATACCAGAAGTGGAGAAACAAAACAAATACAAGGATTTGATTTTTCGAGATCCCCTTTTAGATGTGGGTACCGGATTTTTAGAAATGAACATCCCTCCCCTTAAAGTGGTCCCATTAGAAAAGATCTTAAGATGAGTTACACTGTCTCATTTGATCACTCCTCTTACAAGACTGGAAACGATTTGGTGGGAGTAAACTCATGTTACAAGACCTGGAGATTTAAATACTGAAGAGGTTTATGTCTCATCTGAGAAGAGTTTATGGTCCAAAGCAATGGCCTGGAGACAAGTACAGGAGCCTCTGGGACCCCACAAAGGGGGTAATTAGGCAGCATTTTATCATGATGCAGTGAGGGTGTGAAAGCTGGAGCAGGGCTTAGAACCAAATTGGCTTCCTGGAGAGCCCACGGAGGAAATCTGGCAACCTAACAATATTTAAAGAGCTAGCATGCCCAAGGGAGAATTTCCAGCTATTGAAGTGGAAAAGATAAAGCATTTGCTATGTCCAAAAAGGAGATTTTTAATGAAAAAACTCAGCAAAGTGCAGACTTTTGTAGGATATCTTTAAAATAATAATAATTAAAATAATACCTATCATATATAGCGTAATCAATTTATAGACTTTATATTTTCTCTATGATGACATGAAAAAGGAGCTAAAAATAGACTAAGCAATAATGAACCACTCTTTCCCCAGAGTTCATTAGAATCCAACACCTTCGTTATACAGGACCTACGTTCCATCTCACCATCTCCAAGGTGTAAATCTTAACATGGACTTCAAGATCTTTTCCTCTGGCCTCTAATTATAATTCTGCTTCTTATACCTCTATCCCGTCTGCATTTCATATGCTCCTTATATGAATGAGATGCAGTGTCTACTACAGTTAAACTTTCAGGCACCAGGCCCACCTGCGTGGCCCAAGTTCTCTGACCTTGGCAATGACTTCCCTGCTTTGTACCCTGGCCTCCTTGGCTGTAAAATGGGAGTAACAGCCTCAGTGGGTTGTCAGGAGAATTAACGCAGTTGTGCTGCAGTCCATGGGGTTGCAAAGAGTCCGACACAACTGAGTGACTGAACTGAGACCGACTGCCATGGAAAAGCACTTGAAAAAATTCTGACACACAGTCAGCACTCAATAAGCATTTGCTATTGTTATCACATTTTGCATTTCTGTGGTGCCTACAAAAATATTTAAGATATGTTTAAAATTTTTTTTAAAAGATGCTTGGTTTAACGAAGGATTCTCTTCAGATTCTTGGATTTGCTTGTGTTCAAAGTCTCAACACACCACTGAATTACATGTTTAAAGTATTTTTTTACCTATAATTCTAAAGCCCCAAAAGTATTCTATAACGTGGCCTCTAATCTCAACCAGCTTATACTGTTTTTTTAAGAGATAGAGCATAAGTTCATGAAACACTCATTAAGAATCAAAAGCAGCTCACGATTGTGTATAAAGTAAGTAGTTCAGACCGTAACAGCTACAAAAATTTGGAAGAGAAAGAATTCGGAGGGACTGGAGCCTTCATTGTGTGCGTAAAGTTGACAGAGAACAGCATGTGGAGCATAGAACACAGATAAGGAGGATGAAGGGATGTTCCAACAGAGGAGACGCCATGAAGGTGAGGGCATCCCGCTCACCTGGGATGTGGCACCTGTGTTTGGAATTTGCTGAGATGGGCCAACAAAGTCACTCCAGGTGCAGGCCGCATGGTCGAGGGCTTCAAACACCAGACTAAAGAGTATGATTGCATTCTGAGAGTTCTAGAAATTGTGTTAGTAGAGATGTGGCATAAACATAATTATATGCAAGATAGGTTCATGTGGGAAGAGTCCAGAAGCATGGTGATGAGGTGATGAGGTCCTGGGCCAAGGTGGGGACACTGGGAACAGAAAGCAAGTGACAGCCGTGAAAAGCATGACAAAGACGTGTCCCCTCTCTGTTCTCGCTGTCCAAGTGTTCCCTAGACTGTGTCATCTGAGCCAACTAGGTGCATTTCCAAAGCTTCCGGGGTGTCTGGGATCTGATGCTTTCTCTCCCCCTTCTCAGGTGCCTCAGAACAGAGCCCCACATGCCCCTAGGAAGTGACTCCAACATCCTGGTAGACCCTCTTGTCCTGATTCCCTCTGGCCCTCTGTCATTCATGTGTTACATAGATCCCAGACAGAATTCATATTCATAAATTCACATTCACAAATCATATTTGTCTTGCTCCCTCTCAAGGTCACATAATATTTCCCAATTGTGTTGGATTAAAAAAATTTTTTTATTTGTGTTGGTGAATAATCTGGGTCGGGAAGATCCCCTGGAGAAGGAATTGGCAACCCACTCCAGTATTCTTGCCTGGAGAATCCCATGGACAGAGGAGCCTGGCGGGCTACAGTCCATGGGTTCGCGAAGAGTCAGACATGAATGAGCAACTACACCACCACCACCACACTAAGTAGTTTAAAAGGTTAATACTTTAAATGGATACAGTTTATTGTACCTACATTATTCCTCAATAAAGTTGATTTTTAAAAGGTTTGATAATAGAAGATACAGAGTGGTGAAAATTAAAGCTTGTAGATCGAGTATTAAGGAAGAAAAAAAAAAAAGCTTAACCTTAGTCCCAAGGCATTAGAGCTCGTAGCTGAGAAGTTTGCCTCGTTTGTTTCGTGCACGATAATATATCTCATATTGTATCACAGGATCACTTTTTTAAAATCCAAGATTAACAAAATGGAACAATCAACTTTTATTCCCATGGGTATCAGGACCTGGGGCTTCAGTCACCTGTGCTTACTGAACACGGCACTGGAGTACACGCTGTCATGCCTCGGGTAGTAAAGTGATGATGAGTCTANTAATATATCTCATATTGTATCACAGGATCACTTTTTTAAAATCCAAGATTAACAAAATGGAACAATCAACTTTTATTCCCATGGGTATCAGGACCTGGGGCTTCAGTCACCTGTGCTTACTGAACACGGCACTGGAGTACACGCTGTCATGCCTCGGGTAGTAAAGTGATGATGAGTCTAGATAGCCGCTTAAAATGCCTTTCAGCTCAGCAAGTCATGTTCAGATTGTGTTTTCTGTGCTGAATTTGATGATGGAGATAGTAGCATGCAGAGCAGTGCTACTCAGAGAGTGGTCTCCGGATGAGCAGCGTCAGCATCCCTGGGGGCTGGTGCTGAAAACGATGGAAAATGCAAATGCTCGAGCCCCAGCGAACACCTTGCCAATCAGTGGCTGTGCTGTGCCAGCAGTGCTTCGTCATGTCTGACTCTTTTCGACCCCATAGACTGCAGACCGCCAGGCTCCTATGCCCATGGAGATTCTCCAGCCAAGAATACTGGAGTAGGTAGCCTTTCCCTTCTCCAGGGGGTCTTCCCAACCCAGGGATCGAACCCAGGTCTCCCGCATTGCAGGTGGATTCTTTACTGGCTGAGCCACCAGGGAAGCCCCCCAGTCAGTAGAAGGGGGCTCCAAATCCAGTGAAGCTGTGTGTGTGTGTGTGTGTGTGTGAGAATCCCAGGGATGGGGGAGCCTGGTGGGCTGCCGTCTATGGGGTCACACAGAGTCGGACACTACTGAAGTGACTTAGCTTAGCTTATTAAATTTGTTATAATATTGCTTTTGTTTTATGTTTTGGGTTGGGAACTGGAGGCAAGTGGGATCTTAACTCCCTGACCAGGGATCAAACCTGCCACCCCTGCATTGGAGAAGTCTTAACCACTGGATTGCCAGGGAAGTCTCTAAATTTTAGAACTATTTCCAGTCAAATTTTTAATAACACTTATATATCTTAAGTGCTATCTCCTGACAGTTTCCAGGAATGGAAGGAAGGAGAGAAAGAAAAGGGGATGCTTAGTTTATTTCATATACTGTTCCAAGCTCTGAGAAACAAACTCTTACTCTTTCACTAACACTGTGATCGCTTGGGGGAGTGAGAGTACCCTTTAGCTTAAACATGGTTCTGGGACTTTCCTGGTGGTCTGGAGGCTGAAACTCAGCACTCCCAAGGCAGGGGGCCAAGCTTTGACCCCTGGTCAGGGCACTAGATCCCACATATCGAAACTAAAGATCTTGAGTGCTGCAACTAAGACCTGGTGCAGCCAAGTAAATTAAAAAAAAAATTTTTTTTTAAGTGTGGCTTCAACAGATGTTACTATCAACTGCCATTCTTATCTAAATGCGTAAAAGCGTACATCTTCCTGAAAGGCTCAGCCCCTGGAATCTAAGCACAGAACAGTCTCTCACGTCCCACCCAATGCTTTGGCATCTGTTCTTGTCCTGCACTCTGCCTCACAAGCAGCCCAGGTGCCACCAAAACCCACAGCTGCCTCTCACAGTCTGCATCCCATTCATGCAGACCCTCCCTCCCCAAGGTGCCCTGCCGGGTCAGAGTTTATTGCCTTTGCTTCTATCCTTTCTTCTGCTGGAAATTCCCGCCTGCCACTAGTCTACCAGACAGACCCTGCCCATCCATTAAGCCTGAGCGCAGATACTCTATCCTCTGGCAGCTCATCCAGAATCACCCAAGCAGACTTAGGGACCTCTTCTCCTGGACCCCTCGCACAGTGACGCAGGCACACACACAAGTCCGCTACAGCCACCATATCTTCTGTCATTGCATATATGCGTGCTAAATCTCTTCAGTCATGTCCAACTTTGTGCAACCCTATGGACTATAGCCCACCAGGCTCCTCTGTCCATGGGATTCTCCCTGCAAGAATACTGGAGCAGGTTGCCATGCCCTCCTCCAGGGGAATCTTCCCAATGCAAGGAACGAACCCGCATCTCTTATGTCTCCAGCATTGGTAGGTGGGTTCTTACCTCTAGTGCCACTTAGGAAGCCCCCTCATTGCATATTTTTATACTCAAATTCATCTCTTCATCGGACTAAGTCCTTTGAGGATGGAAGGATGTCTCTCTTATGCATCCTCAGCAGTGGACTTATTGCCCAGTAACAAAGTATTGTTGAATGAATAGATTCAATGAATGAATGAATGCTACCTAAACAAAGCCCTACAGGAGCAAAGGAATGGGAGCTTTAACCACTGAAAGATCACACAGAAGAGATAACACTTGACCTGAGTATGAAGGACAAAATTGATTTTACCTGGAAGAAAACAGAAGAGAAAAATTGCAAACAGAAGAACAGGAAGAACAAAGTCAGGAGTTGGGACAATGCTCTCCTCCAAGAGCAACCAGTATTCCTGGTCCAGTAGAAGACAGCACTAGAGAGGAAGTTGTGCTGACTCAAGGGCCAGAATAACGTGCTCAGGACTTCAGGCCTCACTCTGGTCATGATGGAGACCCGTGAAGGGATTCCGAATAGGGCAGCAATGTGATCAGATTGAACTGGAGATTGTTTCGGAGGAAAATGCTAGAATCCAAGACAGCTATAATAAGTGACACTCTGATGGAGCCAAGCGACAGTGGAGCAAGGAAAACAAAAGGAATTTGAGAAGCTCTTTTAGAAACAAAAGCTTCCCTGGTGGCTCATACGGTAAAGAATCTGCCTGCAAGGTAGGAGACCCGGGTTAGATACCTGGGTCGGGAAGATCCCCTGGAGAAGGGAATGGTAACCCACTCCAGTATGTCTCGTCTTCACAGGGAGATAAAAAAACTCAGAAGGAACAAGGATCTTAGCATGTTCTCTGTGTGTGCCTCATTCAGAGGCACTTAGCTAACATTCATTGAGAGAAGTATATACATTAATATAATTATTATGTAATTAATAATAATTAATAATTAATGTGTATACTTCTCTCAGTGAATATATATAAAGGAAAATAGTGCCATATTCATAGCAATGTCTCTTCTTCAGAGAGAAACTGAGTTTTCCTTAGATTCTCAGCCTGTTTTTCAAGCACAAAGGAATTAACGACTGCATCAATCATATTCAATTGTGCACCCACCAGGTGGCCCCGCCCTTACTGCCCCAACAGAAATTTCTTCTATGATTGTGTGTGGGTGGCCCAGGCAGGGAGTGGGGGCAAGACAGGTAACTTGGTGGTGTTTTCACTATTTTTGGAGAGAGAGCTATGATAGTTTCATTTCTCTGAAAAAATGAATCCAAAACAATAAAACGAGCTGAATGTTTTCCTCCAGTGGAAGAAAAGAAAGCAAACCCAACTACAGGTAAATTGAAATCTTCAAATAGACTCATAACGCATTGCTGAAACAGTCTTGAGATAATGGCTTTAGTTAGACTGGGGCCACAAATCTTTACATTTCTTCATCCGCCTGGCAGGACTAATGAGATTTTATGGCGGGCAAGCTGTTTATCCCTTGGGTGACATTGGCGAGAACAGCTATATCTTTATCCATCAAGAGTTTTCTGCACTGCCGCTTCCTTCCGCACAAAAGCCTGCCCCAGCCCAGATCACAACACTTACAATGTGTAAGATTCTCATTTTGCCACAGAGACACTCCACTCATTCTCTTCTGCTGCTGGGATCTAATCATTCCTTCCTACCATCACATCACTCCATAAAAGGGGCTGGCAGAAGAAATGGGTAAATGCAGAAGAGAAGACAAGCCGGTTTCAAAAGGGACCTAGCAAGAGAAGGGCCTTCCCTGGGGGTCCAGTGGTTAAGGGTCCACATTCCCAAAGCAGTGGGCACAGGTTCAATCCCTGGTCAGGGAACCAAGATCCCAAATGCAGCTGATGGCCTGGCCTAAGACATAAAATAAAGATTAAAGTTTCGGGGGCTTCCCTGGTGGCCCAGGTTGAGAGTCTTGCCTTGCAATGTAGGGGGGACATGGGTTTGGTCCTTGGGCACTAAGATCCCGTATGCCATGGAGCAACTACCCCTGAGGGCTCTGGAGCCCGTGCGCACCACAGCAAAAGACACTCCATGGCACAACGGAAGCCCAGTGCACTCAATCAATATTATTTTAAAAAAAGATTAAAGTTTCACATACACAAAACCAACAAAAAACAAACAAACAGAAAGGGGACCCTGGGATGAGATGCTGGGCTGACATCTCCCCACATGGAATATTACAGGCGCCCCACAGGCCATTAGAAGAAGGGCCGCCCCCAAGCGGCTGTCCGAAGTCCATCACGCCAAACAGGCCGGGCCGACTCTGCTCCCATCAGCGGTGTCTGGGGATGAGAGGAGGGTGACCGCCACTCTGGTCTGGAACGAGGGCTGGGCTTCTCTTTGAAGGTTTCATGATGCCCATAATAGGCTGCGGTGTCCTTTATCCGCACTTTAGTAGTACTCACACACACATAGATATACAGACTCACTCAACAACTGTCATCACGGACTCCTATGATGATATGTCCACTCTCCCTTCATAACTAGGAAAGGGTCCCCAGTTTGGAGAAATGGCTCAGCAAAAGTCAATGAGCAGCTTCTAGATCTGGGTAAGATGAGATTTCCATTTCTCTACCCTGGCCCACCCATGAGTTCCCAGACAGAATGAGGAGGGGGGTGAGGCAGTGATCTGAGGACCAAGCAGAAAACACCAATCTGTAGCAGCATCAGCTGATTTCAGATCCACCATTCCCCTCCCACACCCTGGTATTCCCTGGAAGAGACACAAGGAAGCCTGAAGCCCAGAAGTGGGTGTCAGTGTGGACCAAGGACACTCCAACAGAAATCTTCGAGTTCAGCCTTCTGGTGTCAGAGGTATAGGTTCACAACTTCCGGAGCTTCCTTCATGAAATCTGAAACTGGTCCCCATACAAGGCAGGTAGGGAGACATGGAGGTAAGAAGTAAGACCCTACAGGTAGGCAGGCGGCAGGTTTCATGAGCAAGGGAACTTACATAAGGTGTTCATCTCGAGCAGCTGCAAGACAAACAGATCACTGCATCCACCCACCAGAATCTTGAAAGATTATGCAGAGCCCTTAACTGGGCCTGGTCACATACACCATCTGGATGGCCTCAACAACACCCCCTCCCACGGCTGAGTTCTGGGAACAGCTCCCACCTCGGGAATCATGGGCAGAATGTACATTCACGGGAGGGGAGGAGGGTGAGGAGACTCTGCCTCTCCAGATCCAGCTCATGGGTCACCTGGAGGTCACGTGTTCTCCATTGCCTCCTCTGACAAGCATGGAAAATGCTGGGGAAGGGGACTCTTCCTCACCAGGCTCCAAGAACATGCTTTTTCCTCTCTCTGTGTCCCCCACCTGTTTGGCCCTTTGTTGTTGTTGTTCTGTTGCTCAGTTGTATCCAGCTCTTTGAGATCCCATGGACTTCCCTGTCCTTCACTATCTTCCAGAGTTTGCTCAGACTCACGTCCACTGAGTCTGTGATGCCATCCAAACATCTCATTCTCTGCCTCCCTCTTCTCCTTTTGCCCTCAATCTTTCCCAGCCTCAAGGTCTTTTCTGATGAACCGGACCTGGACATGGGCAAAGTCACAGGAACTGCACAGAAGAATAGGGAAAAGAAAACCCCAGGTTTCGGCATGGACGGCCAAAAATGGGAAACCCCAGGAAACTGGAAAATACCAGGGAAATTATACAGAGAAAGGGGACTTGGGAAACAAACTCATGATGTTATCATCTAACTTCTGGGCTCACCGCCAAGCCAGGCATGCTTGGATTCGATCACAAACAGAGCTGCAAAGACAGAGAACTGAACTAACAGGCTCCTCGCCCTCTAGGTCTCAGCCTGACCATGAGACAGCGGGCGTTCAGGAGAAATGTGGATAGCACTGCAAAGACTTTGAAAGTAGAACTGACATTGGAGCCACAACCCACAGAAGTCAGTTCAGAACTTGCACCCTGAGCCCAACTGTGTCGATGGTCTGCCTAAAAAAAAATCAACATTCTCTACCGGATTTCAACAAGACCCAGTAATTCCTAACATAATACTCAAAATGTGATATAATCCAAAAATATCTGGCATATGAACCAGCTAAATCTCAGCTCACACGGGAAAATACAATCAACGGATGGCAGTGCCAGGATGATAAAGATGTGAAAGTTATCTGACAAAGACTTTAATGCAACAATTATAAAAATGCTCCAAGAAGTAAAAACACACACTCTGGAACACTTCAGCCAAAGAATAAAAAATACAAGGCAAACCAAATAGATATTTTAAAAATGAAAATACATTCACAACAATGTAAAATTCGCTAAATGGGTTTTAAAACAGAATGTAAATAACATGAAAAAGTTGATCAACTCAAAGTAGAAATTATCTAGTCTTAACAAGAAACAATGAATATGTGTGCGTGTGTATGCATATAACTAAATCACTTTACTGTACACCTGAAACTAACCCAATATTGTAAATCAACTATGTGAAAGTGAAGTCATTCAGTCGTGTCCAACTCTTTGTGACCCCATGGACTATAGCCTATCAGGCTCCTCCGTCCATGGGATTTTCCAGGCAAGAGTGCTGGAGTGGGTCGCCATTTCCTTCTCCAGAGGATCTTCCCGACCCAGGGATCGAACCCTGGTCTCCTGCATTGCAGGCAGACGCTTTACCGTCTGAGCCACCAAGGGAAGCCAACTATATTTCAATTAAAAAATTTGAAAGACCATAAAAAACTAAAAACTAAAAAGAGAGAGAATGAAGACTGAAAAAAAATGAACAAACCTTCCAAGTTCTATGGATAACTCTAGAAAGTCTAGTATTTGTGTCATTTGCGTCTCAGAGGATAGAGTATGAAGTAGAAAACCAAGTGAAAAATACAGACTGAAAACGTCCCAAATTTATCAACAGGCATAAAACCTATCGGTAAGATTCCAGAATCTCGGCAAACCCCAAACAAGATAAACCCAAGAAATCCATGCCCAGATGCATCATAATCAAACTGCTGAAAATGGGGGGGAGGAAATCACGATCACAATCAGAAAAAAACAACACGTTATGTTGAAACAGCTGAACAACTGGAATTCTCATCTGAAACAACTGGAGGAGAGCAGGTAGTTGAGCAACTGTGTTTATGTGCAGAAAGGAAAAAAAAAAACAGTTATCTTGGAATCCTATATTGTAAGGGAATATCCTTCAGGAATGAAGGTAAAATGCAAACCTTCTCAGGTGAATGAAAAATAAGAGAATTCAGCAGCAGACTTGCTCTAGAAGAACTGCTAAAGGGCTAAAGAAAGATCGTCAGATAAAACTACCCTGGGTGAAAAAAGGCCGACTCAGAAGGTTATGTACTATAATGATTTTGTTTATATGATGCTCTCAGAGAGATAAAGCTATGGTGATGGAGAACGCCTCAGTGCTAGGAGTCAGAGGTGAGATGAGGGTGGGAGTACAATGGGACAGGGAGAGAATTTCGGAGAGACGAGGCTGTCTGTATCCTGACTATGATGATGGCTTTAAGGAACTCTACATGCAGTAAAACGCATGAAACTCTACACACACACACAAAGTCAACACTGTGCTTAGTCATCACTCAGTCGTGCCCGACTCTGTGACCCCACAGACTGTAGCCTGCCAGGCTCCTCTGTCCATGGGAATTCTCCAGACAGAATTTGTTCATATTAATTTCTTTTAAAAAGTCAGGGACTTCCCTAGTGGTCCAGTGGTTAAGAATCTGCCTTCCAATGCAGGGGATGCTAGTTAGATTCCTGACTGGGGAACTAAGATCCCACATGCCACGGGGCAACTGAGCCCGCATGCCACAACTAGAGAGCCTGTGTGCAGGATATACAGAGCCTACGCGCTCTGGAACACAGGCACCGTGGCTAGGGAGAAGCCAGAACGCCGCAGCGAAAGATCCCATATGCCACAACTAAGACCTGATGCAGCCAAAGATAAATAAATAACATAAAAAAGTCAACAGAGACATTGTTCCCTAGGAATGCTTTGTTCCCTTGGACTGCAAGGAGATCCAACCAGTCTCTCCTAAAGGAAATCAGTCCTGAATATTCATCGGAAGGACCGATGCTGAAGCTGAAACTCCAACCCTTTGGCCACCTGATGCAAAGAACTGACTCACTGGAAAAGACCCTGATGCTGGGAAAGATTGAAGGCAGGAGGAGAAGGGGGTGACAGAGGATGAGATGATTGGATGGCATCACCGACTTGATGGACATGAGTTTGGGTAAGCTCCGGGAGCTGGGGATGAATAGGAAAGTCTGGTGTGCTGCCGTCCATGGGGTCGCAAAGAGTCAGACACAACTGAGCGACTGAACTGAAGAACCTTCTGGGCTTTGAATCATACCTAAGGCTCCACCATCTCCCTTGGACTCCTGCTTGCAAGGGCAATCAATGAGGCCAAGGCCATGGCCAATGCCAGGCTGTCCTGCTGCCCTTGCGTGCACCCAGTAGCTGAATTTACCCTCCCCACCTGCCTAGCTACCAGTTCAAGGGAAGACTATATCACACGCTTGAACTGGACAATGAGCAAGAAGTCTGGGGTCATTTTGTGTGACAGACTGATAGTTCTATGAAAACCATAAAATTGAGCTCCTTTCATCCCTGCCACACAAACAAGACAAAACCCCACTGGAATCATGGGCTTCAGGGCTTATGGATCTATATGATCCCTCATTGCTGGAGCTTCTGGGGCTGCTTCTTAGCTGCCACACCCACAGAGGTGCAGGAAAACCCTGAAGGCCCTGGAGTCCCTCTCGCACTGCCCGACTCTGGCACCTGGCCAGCATGTAGAGCATCCCTCTTATGACAGATACCTTTTTAGTCACAGTAATGAGCCTCCTGTTGTGTGTAGTGGTTGGTATTAACGATTTACACCTCTGGCAGATCCATCTGGGAAAGAGGAAATCAGCACATCTGCAGGGGGGGGAATGAAGATAAAAGCTGGCCTTGAGCTCCGTGTGGACACTGCTGTTCCACGGTGTATACAAGGACCCACTGTAAAGTGCAGGCGACCCTGCTCAATGTATATGCAGCCTGGATGAGAGGGGAGTCTGGGGGAGAATGGGTACATGGATGTGCATGGCTGAGTCCCTTCCCTGTTCACCTGAAACTATCACAACGTTGTTAATTGGCTTAAAAAAACAAAATGTGTGCTTATGTCCTACCATATAGCACAGGGAACTCTGTTCAGTGTTATGCGGCAGCCTAGATGGGCGAGAAGTTCGGGGGAGAATCAGCTCAGTTCAGTTCAGTTCAGTCACTCAGTCATGTCCAACTCTTTGCGACCCCATGGACTGGAGCACGCCAGGCCTCCCTGTCCATCACCAGTTCCCAGAGCCTGCTCAAACTCATGTCCATTGAGTCGGTGATGCCATCCAACCATCTCATCTCCTGTCGTCCCCTTCTCCTCCCGCCTTCAATCTTTCCCAGCGTCAGGGTCTTTTCAAATGAGTCAGTTCTTTGCATCAGGTGGCCAAAGTATTGGAGCTTCAGTTTCAGCATCAGTCCTTCCAATGAATATTCAGGAATTATTTCCTTTAGGATGGACTGGTTGAATATCCTTGCAGTCCAAGGGACTCTCAAGAGTCGTGGATATGTATGACTGAATCCCTTCCCTGTTCAACTGAAACTAAAATAAAATGTTAAAAGCCATAAAAAAAAAAGGCGTGTTTATGTAACTCTCTCCCCTGGGGGGCAGAAATGGTGCTTTACTCAGTCTGGTGTCCCCAGAGTGGGCACAGTGACAGACAGAGGCACTGACATCAGTGTGGGCTGTGAGCTGGTGAAGGATGCAGCTGTGACGGAATGAATGGGCTGGGTGGCTGAGAGAGGCAACGTCCTGCAAACACACTAGGAGCCGAGCTCCCCTGTCCAACCTTGTCTCTTGCCACTGACAGGAGGTGATGGGCAGGGATGATCTGGAGAGACGAGGGTCCAACAGGCAGACTCGGTCTGGCCAGGGGGAGGCAGGGGAATCGGGCCATGGAAGGTAACTCACCATCCTGCCCCTGACACTGGCCTGAGTCGCCCCTCTCAGTGTTGAGGAGGAAGGAAGGAAGCAGAACAGTGAGCAGGTGAGAGGCGAAAAGTCAGCATGCAAACCCATCTGTCCTCTAAAGCATGTTTCATTCCCCAGATGCACAAAGTGCGGCCCGTCTTCCTATATGGTTAAGGAATACTCTGTCTTGCGTCTCTGTCTTAAAGAAAGATGATATATATTTGCTGGATTAATGCCTCTGAAATGTACCATAGTATAGGAGTATGTTGAAATTTTTTGAAAGATTTAATTGAGGGATTATTAATATAAGTGCAGACCTTAATCGTTCAGGTCCATAAGTTTTAACAGTTGAACGCATACTTCCCTGGTGGTCCAGTGGTTAAGCCACCATGCTTCCACTGCAGGGGGGCGCAAGTTCAATCCCTGGGTGGGGAACTAAGATTCCACATGCCACAGTCAAAAAATAGAAGAAGAAAAAAAGTTGAATGAATCTACCACCATTGGAAACAAGATACAGGATGTTTTCATCATCCCAGGAAGTCTCCCCGTTCCAGTCCATCCTCTCTCCCTTCATCCAGCAGCAACCAGTGTCTGACTTATCACCATCGTCTGGCTCTGCTACTTCTTAGACTTCATAAAAATCAGATCATGCCACATGGATTTAATTCTGTGGGGGGTCTGGCTTCTCTTGCTCAATGTGAGATTTCTTACTTTCATCAAAGCTGCTGTGTATATCGGCTCATTCTTTCTTCTTTTCTTTTTTTGGTAGTGATTGAGCTGTATTTCACTGTGCATATATGGATACATGTGTGTGCATGCTAAGTCGCTTCATCTGACTCTGTGTGACCCTATAAACTGTAGTCTACCAGGCTCCTCCATCCATGGGATTCTCCAGGCAAGGATACCTGGAATGGGTTGCTGTTTCCTTCTCCAGGGGATCTTCCTGGCCCAGGGATCAGACCCTTGTCTCTTGCATCCCCTGCACTGGCAGGCTCGTTCTCCACCACTAGTGCCACCTATATGTTTATATATCTCATGATCTGTTTATCCATCGGGTTGTTTCCAGGTCTCGACTATCATGAATAAGGCAGTTACAAATATTCCTGTGCAAGCTTTTTGTGGTCATATGTTTTCATTTTTCTTGGGTAAATACTTAAGAAAGGAATGACTGGGTCATAGGGTAGATACATTTAACTTCCTAAAAACTGCCAAGCAGCTCTTCAAAATAGTTGCACCTGTTAACTTTTTGGATATAGTGTATTTCCTGTATTCATTTGACCGCAGAACTCCACGCATCTGTAAAATGAGCAGGTACGATGAGATAGCATTTAAGATTTCTCTCAACTATTCCCTCATAATTCAGTTGGTAAAGAATCCACCTGCAATGCAGGAGACCCTGGTTCGATTCCTGGGTTGGGAAGATCCGCTGGGGTAGAGATAGGCTACCCAGTAGAGTATTCTCAGGCTTCCCTTGTGGCTCAGCTGGTAAAGAATCTACCTGCATTGCAGGACCTGGGTTCGATCCTTGCGTTGGGAAGAACTCCTGGAGAAGGGGAAAGTTACCCACTCTAGTATTCTGGCCTGGAGGATTCCATGGGGTTGCAAAGAGTTGGACACAACTGAGTGACTTTCACTTTCACACGCTATGAGAAGACGGCCGACGCATTGAGAAGTGAAATTGTTTTGTCTTCTCTTTGTATATGTTGTTGACAAAACCCAATGAGGTGAAACCCAAGAGGACCAGAAAGAGTTTTAAAAAAAAGTTGGGGACAGGAACAAAGGAGGCAGCCTTGAGCCCAGGGAGCGAGGAAGATGTCGTCAGCAGGCAGTCGTTTAGACAGAGTCATGAAAAAGCCAGAGGGCATCTGAGATACCAAAGTTAGAGACAATTAAAGCAGAGACAATGGTGTACCAAGACTCCTGCAGTGTTTAAGAAGTTTCTCCGGATCTGGGGAATCAATCATGATAAGACATTAATAATACTCTCCAACATTACTTTTTTTTAAGTGAGAATTGAGTAGACAATTTGGGGTAAAAGTAAAAAATTATTTGTTTAATTTTATTCATTCCAACTTCATTTATTGAGAGTTTAAGCTTAAAAAGACATTTCTGGAGGGATACAATTCTTCATGGATATCTCAAATTTCTGCGTGTCTTGAGCAGAGACTCTGACTGCCTTTTGTTCTGAACTGTCTTTTGAAGGATGTCTATGCGTTGACCAGCCTTGATAGGAGAAACAGTGTCTCCCTTTGAAGCAAAATGCGAGTGTGCTTACATTCTTGTGAGACTGAGATAATGTCTATCTGTGAAGCAGAGGGTGTCATAGGCTTACTGCTTTGTATAAAAGATTCAGATTCCCTAAACTCAGGCTTCTCCACTATTTTAGAGGCCAGAGTCTCACAGCCAGATTTCTTACTCCCTCTTCATTTCATACCACCTGCCACCTTGTGGTATAACCATCAGTTACAACATGTTTTCCAATCAGGAAGAAGGGAGAGGAAGGGATCAACCACCCTCCACTGTGGAGAATGCAGGAAGACTACCTGTTGTGTTTTCTTTGTTATGCGTATCTTATTTGCTGCAAAAACTCCTACATATATTGGCTCCTCCCTTATCTCTTTGGAGCAGTTTCTCAGAGCTATCTGAGATGCTGTGTCCTGAGCTTAAGTTTTCAGTTTTGTCTGCCAAATAAAACATAATTCTCAATTTTTAGGCTGTGCATTTTTTTCAGTGGACAACAGTCAAATATGTTTGGAGAACATAGTAATGAACAAAAGTTTTGAATGCAGACCTTCTCAGAGCCTTTAATATGCTAAAGTGCATCTCAAGAGATTTGTTAAGATTATTTGGGCATGAAATTCTCTTTTTTTCCCCCTCTGGAGCACCTTATAGTGCTACTGTTAAAAGGAACACAGATTTTAAAACACTGCATTAAGGGGACTTCTCTGGTAGTCCAGTGGTTAAGAATCTGCCTTCCAATGCAGGGGACATGGGTTTGATTCCTAGTCCAAGAAATAAGATCCCACATACCAGGAGGCAACTAAGTTTGTTCACGGAAACTACCGAACCTGAGAGCCACAGCAAAGATCCCACGTGCTGCAACTAAGACCCAACACTACCAAAAATAAATAAAAAATTAAAACCAAAAACACTGCATTAAGTCATTATATTATGGATTAATTGATCAGATGTGCCAGCCAACTTGCCTCCATCAGAGAATTCTGTGAACGATGGTTAGAAAACATGTAAAACTGTGACGCTGGCAAGTCTGAGCATGTCCCTTCTGTGCGAGGGTCTAAGACCCCATAGAAGCACCATTCACTGGAAGACAGTGGATACCTTTTGGACGGACTATGAGAAAGTGCAGGCTGCAACAGTTCAAAGCTTTACCTACCTGACTCTTTTAATTGGCAGGTAAGCCTGTCTCATCTCATCCAGTCCAGAGAGACAAGAGTGAGGTTACAACCACACCTTTTTAATTCCTGGGGACTGTGTCTGATCCCCAGAACCTTAGGACAGCACCCTTGGTCTCAGAATCCTGACGTGGCTTCTACAAGGCTGGTACCCCGATGCTGTCATGTTGAAGACCCCCAACATACACAAGGCTGAGTACTTTTAAAACTTCCCAGGTAATTTCAGTATGCAAACACAATCAAGGAAGGAACTTTTAAGGAAGGAACAGACTTGAGTATACAGAGTTTAATTGTGACAGCTGGTAAAAGATGTATTTAGCTGTTGCAATAATCTAAGCCTTAGGCGATCAAGGCAAAAAGGAAAGCAGAAATAGAAAATGGGAGATGGAGGTGAGGAAGATTTCAGAGAAAGAATCCACAGGGAGAGGCTTAAAAATAACTCCTATTCTGAGAAGGTTGAAAGGATACTGTACCACCAAAACGCACAGGACATCGATGAGAGGGGTGGGGAGGTCCTGAGTTTTGCAGAGAAGATCACTGCTTGAGTTGACATGTGGAGCAGCAGTTTTTAGAATGAGATGTGACTGGAAACATCCAGGAGGCAGTTGGAGATGGCAGCTGGGTCTTAGAAGGCAGATGATAAACTTTGAAGTCATTTGTGCCCAGGCGCTGTTTGAAGCCTTGGGAGGTTAAAGACAGTCTTTCCCACAGTGTGGTCCTGTTCAGGTGAGCACACACTCGTCACTGCCAGGAGTCAGTGGGAAAGACTCGAAGTTCAAGTTCAACTCTGCCAACCAGCTGTGTGGCCTAGCACAAGATCCTCTACCTTCCGAGCCTCAGTTTCTTTAGCTGGAAAACAAGAATAGCCATAACAAACTCCCTGCTGCTGCTTCTGCTGCTAAGTTGCTTCAGTCGTGTCCGACTCTGTGCGAACCCATAAACGGCAGCCCACCAGGCTCCTCCGTCCCTGGGATTCTCCAGGCAAGAACACTGGAGTGGGTTGCCACGTCCTTCTCCAAAGCATGAAAGTGAAGAGTGAAAGTGAAGTCACTCAGTCGTGTCCGACTCTTAGCGACCCCATGGACTGCAGCCCACCAGGCTCCTCCACCCATGGGATTTTCCAGGCAAGAGTACTGGAGTGGGTTGCCTTTGCCTTCTCCGACCAAACTCCTTGGGCTGCTGCAAATCTTCATAAAGCACCTGGCATAATGCCCAAGAGAAAAATGTGACCTCGACTGGTCTCCCTGATTGCCTTGGTCTCACCCCGTGCAACACCCATGCAGGACACCATACAATCCACTTCAGTGTCAAGAATGAGTCCACACACGTACACACTGCTGTATTTAAAATGGGTAACCTGCGGGAGCCAGGATAAATGTTTAGGTGTGTCCCTTCACTGTTCACCTGAAGCTGTCACAACACCTTTAACTGGCTATACCCCAATATAAAATGGTTTTGGTGTTATGAAACGGATAACCAACAAGGACCTACTGTATAGCACATGGAACTCTGTTTAGTGTTATAAGGCAGCCCGAGTGGGAGGGGAGTCTGGGGAGAATGGATATGTGTATATACTTACGGTTGAGTCCCTTTGCTGTTCACCTGAAACTGTCACAGCGCTGTTAATTGGCTATACCCAAAATAAAATAAAAAGTGAGTCCACCATCAACAAACACTCAATTTGCACTCACATCGACAGTATGTGAAGATCAAATCTCAGCAGGCCAATTTAATGTTCTTCGACAACAGATCGGCCATGTAGATAGGGAATAAGCAGGAGGTGTAATCTCTGTGCTGAAAGATGACCTTAGATTCTATTGCCAATGACTTTTCATCAATGAGATAGAAAGAAATAAGACTCCTTTCTTTTTTAAGAGCTGAATATCACCCAAGAGGTGGCTGATTGATGACTCAGCCTCCACCGGGGAGCATCCTGCTTGATCTCACTCGTGTCAGCCGGCGCTGAACATCTCTGTCTTCACCCCAGTGATGTAACTGAGAACTTCCTAATTAAAATCGCAGATGACATCTAGTTGTGAGGCATTAGTAAGAAGGCAGGCGGGAGTCAAAATAGCATGAACTGAACAAAGAAATAGTTTATAAAGAGGGTGAGATTCAACAGGAACAAGGTTAACATTTTTTTTAAACAACCCATGTAGACATAAAGAAGGTTATCTATGGACTAATGAACTGGATCATCAACTTGCTCCACCCAGAGATCTAGCGAGTAAGCAAGGATGCTCAAGGGTGGCCGGAGGGCCTGGATGCTCCTGATGTGTTTAACACAAAACTGAGAAGAAAGGAGAAGACAGAGGGAAAGGAAGGCAAGGCAGGATGAGGAAGACAGAGTGGAAGATGCTAGCTAATTGGAATTCTAGTTCATTGACATAGTCAGACACAATTTGATTGACAATTAAACAACAATAACTGTCACACCTCGCAAAAGTGTTCTCCTTTTGGTTTTTTTTTCCAACCACTTCAAAGATTAAAAAACAAACACAAACAAAAACCTTAGCTCACAGGCTATATGAAAATAGGCATCCGGGTCAGATGTGGGGCTCAGTCAACCCTTAATCCAAGAGACACTGGGGGCGGGGGTTCCCCAGTAGACACCTGGTAAGCCGCATCCTTCCCGCCCGACCCACAATGGAGCAGAGCACAGCAGAGAGTCTGTATCCCCTGGCTAAAGATCCATGTGACTTAAGGCCAGGGCTTCCTTACTGGGGTTCTGAAGGCAGGACCCATGATGGAGCAGCCCTGACTCCATGAGGAAGAGGACTGATTAGTACTTGTAACTCTTTCTCTCAAAAAAAAAAAAAAAAACCCCACCTTGTATCTTTATAAAACTACATCTCCTAAACTCCAACTCTTTCTGCAGCGAATATAAGTTGTAGCAACATGGCTGCAGGTGGTTTATGGAGTGGGGAGCTATTGCACGTATTTGGGCAATTTTCAAATTTCCACTATTGTTGGTGTAATTTTAAAAAGACGTTATTCAGATGAAAACAGGCTAAGCACTGACATCAGTTAACAAGGGAAGCTGCAGAATATCTATCCTGGGATCTTTAAAACCCTGATCAACAACCATCTGTTTTGGAGGTTTAAGAAGAGCCCAGCATACCTCGAGGGGCTCAGGGTGGGGGGAATGGACAAAACCACTCCAAGTTTCCTCCCTCCCTCTCCATAATTCCACGGTACAAAAGGAGACAGATACCCACAGGGAAGAGCAGCTAAAAAGAGCAGCTCTTCTTTCCTTTCACCCCCATCCCCAAAACAGAGACGGTGAAGATTAACTCCCCAAATCCCCGTGTAACACTGAATACCCAGCAAAAGAAGTTTCCTTTGAAATTGCAGCCGCCTGCATAGAAGGCCCACGAAGCCTGCATTTTAATGCCAAGATAATTCCAGTTATCTGAGCTGCTGTTACTGTTGAAAGATTTTTGAAGAGGAAGAAGAGAAAAGGGTTCTTAGGAGGACAAGGAATTTGTCGAAAAGGATGAGGTACAAATAAGGTGCTGACTTCTTTCTCCCTACAAAAGAGGTGGGGGTAGCTGAGAAATTGTCCCCCTCTTTTCTTGTCCCTGAAGAGAATACAGATAGGCCTTTTTCTGGTCCCTAATTTCTCTGCATCAGGTAGTCTTTCTACTGAGTATAGACACTCAGGTCTATACTGAGTGTCAGGTCACTCTCTCTCTCTCTCTCTCTCATTTCTGAGTTTTCCCTGGTGCAAGAGATACTGTGAATCCAAAAGTGATTGATTGGCAAACAGTCTTGACATCTCAGAGAGCCAAATGCATTGCTGCTTGCTCTTCTGGGGCTGGTTTCAAACCACTGTGTTAACAAGAGCCAGCACTTGGGTTTTTTTTAATTAATTCATTATTATACTTATTTTTGGTTGTGCTGGGTCTTCACTGATGCCTGCAGGCTTTCTCTAATTGCTGCAAGTGGGGGCTATAATCTAGTTACAGGGTGCAGGCTTCCCAGTACTACAGTTTCTCTTGTTGCAAAGCACAGGCTGTAGGCCCTCGGGCTCAGTAGCTGCGGTGCAAGGGCTTAGCTACCCTGCGGCATTCAGGGTCTTCCTGGACCAGGAATCGAACCTGTGTCCCCTTGCACTGGCAGATTCTTAACCACTGGAACACCAGAGAAGCGCAGCACTCAGTCTTTGTTCCCTGTTACATAAAATCAGTTTTGTATAACCAATTAAAAAAAATAATAATAACACAGGGATAGATATTATGTAAGATTTTCTGAATTTTTTTTTCTGGCCATAACCTTTTCATGATCAGTTTTACCTGATCAGTACACAGTGGAAGGTTGGCAGTTTCGTGATACTTTTTATGCTATACCATCATCAGTCAAGGTCTCCAGATAAATCAGGTAACGGGGAGGCAGCAGAGATACAGCTAAGTTAGCCCTGTAACCGCCCAGCTGAGAAAAGTCCTCACTCACTCCCTTCTGTCCTGGACAGAATTTCATGGTTTACATTCGCCAGAAATAGATGTGCAAATATTTTCTCTTGGTTGGACTTCCTTCTCTCTATTGTAGTATCAATAATTATGAAAAGATGAATACTGGAGAGGAGCAATGTCGCTTTTGATCAGACCTGCCTCCAGCACAGAGGCTCCCACCCCCGTCCCTGTCGCCGCCCCGCCCCTTCCTCTCCCTCCCCCACCATCTGCACAAGTCGGCATTATTCATCCATTTTTACAGCTACGTAAACTGAACGGCAGGAAGTTAAATAACTTGTCTGGGCTCATACTTCTGGTATGAAGTGGAACCTGGCTTCCAGCCGAGCTGTTTGCCTGCAGCGCCTCCCTCTCGCCCTTGAAAGTCTCAAAGCCTCCCTAAGAAACTTACCGGGGCTGACTTAGCACTTTCTGTGACTGTCCCTCTCGCATATTCACCCGCCTCTTTCCACGAACCTCTTCCCACCGCTTTCAAAACGGTTACTTTTTCCTTGTAATCGCACAAGGATGACTTTCAAGATCAATTGTAGATGTGGGGTACCACTCTCTCACAACTGTTTCCAGTTTCTATGCTTTCTTATAAAGTTCACCAGCGTGGACTTAAGGAGCATACGTTTTAAAAGCTAAAAATGTATATCCTTCTTTTGCACTTAACATATCATAAATATATTCCCACACATAATTATTTTTAACTAACTTAACAACTGCATAATATTTCATCAATAGACATCAATCTTAAAACCATTTCTCCTCTGTTCAGTTGTTTGTTTCCCTACCATAAGTAATGTTAAATAAACGTTTTTCAAGTATATACCTTTTTTCCTTTCAGTGGGATTTTTCTTTAGGCTAAATTTCCAAAGGTATGATTTTCGGACCAAAGGATTTGAGTATTTTATGTCTGGCTATCTTTCATCCTGAACACGTAGGGATGAGTTCCAATGTAGACATCTCCCTCCTCATCCTCATCTGTTTTTCTTTTTACAACTTTATTTTTATTTTTAGCCTCATGTGGGATCTTAGTTCCCAGACCAGGGATCGAATTGGCACCCCCTGCAGTGGCAGCTCAGAGTTCCAACCACTGGACCACCAGGGAAGTCCCCCTTCTTCATCTTCTAAGGTTAATCTGGGAGACACAGATTCAACTCATGGTTTCATTTCCCTCACACTTGACTGAGCATCAGGCTGGTCGTGTCGGACAAGTGTGAGTTCTCTACGACGGTTAAAGACGTACATTAGATCTGAAGACTTTAGGAACACAATGGGTCAGTCTGGTCTTTCTATTTTTAGTAATGAGTCACGACCGTTCTCATACTTCTTAATCTGTGTGTTCATTTGATATTTCACCTTCTGAAGAGACCTTCTGTTAAACCGTTTTGTATTCTTTTCGAGATTTTTTACATATATACGAAATTCAGTTGGTTAGATGAAATTATTAAATTAGGGTTTCCCCCTTTCAGTTCCTCTCCATGTTTATAAATTGATGTTTGTATTAGAAATATCGTAAAGATTCTTTTCACTTTTATCTTTGTTTAAATACAGGTTGTTTTTCTGAACCGAATTTTTTAATACTGTAGACGTATTACCTCACACGATCCGTCAATAAAATTTGATACTGACATCTACTGTTATACAATTACTGTATTTGTGTCCGAATATTATATAAATTACTTTTTTGTTTGATCGTGATTAATAAAATGGATAAACAAATTTTATATATCTGTATCTTCATATTCTACGAAGTCAATAATCGTCATAAATATAGACGTATAACTTTCACATCCAAAAATTACCAGAAGAAAAAATAAGCAAATTTATAAATAAATAAATAAACTGGCGTGGCCCAGAAAGTAGCGGCATGTGAACTCTTAGTTGCGGCACATGGGATCTAGTTCCCTGACCAGGGATGAAACCCAGACCCTCTGCTTTGGGAGCGCAGAGCCTTAGCCACTGGACCACCAGGGAAGTCTTGCTTTTTTATACCACAGATACTATTGCTTTTATAATAAGAAATGAACAATGAACGTTTATTCTTATTTATACCCATTGCTAAAGCCTGCTGCTGCTGCTGCTGCTAAGTCGCTTCAGTCGTGTCCGACTCTGTGCGACCCCATAGATGGCAGCCCACCAGGCTCCCCCGTCCCTGGGATTCTCCAGGCAAAAACACTGGAGTGGGTTGCCATCTCCTCTAAAACATGAAAGTGAAAAGTGAAACTGAAGCCGCTCAGTCGTGTCCGACTCCTAGCGACCCCATGGACCGCAGCCTACCAGGCTCCTCCATCCATGGAATTTTCCAGGCAAGAGCCTACAGGTACACAAAAATGCTTCCCATACTCCACCCAGTTGAGACAGGAGCAAAAGGGACCGTCTGTGTCATTCTGTAGACTCTGTGTGTCCTTTCTCATCCATTCGCCCAAACCACCAGGGGATAATGAAGGTGTAACCAGGACACAAAGGAAGGGGGGTGCTTCCACCCCTATAATCAGGGGCCTGGACTTCTCTCCCTGCCGAAGGAAGGAGGGACTCCCAGAGTAGGTAAGGGTAGCAGGGAATAAATACTGCATCCCCTTCCTGTAGCTATATGACTAACCACCCCCAGGCTCAGGACCTTAAAACAACAGACGTGGGCCATCTCTCACAGTGTCTGAGGGTCAGGAACCCGGCCGTGAGCTCACCGGTGGCTCTGACTCAGGCCTCAGGAGACTAAGTCAAGTGGGGACTGCAGGTATCTGAAAGGTCCACACCCCAGGACGTCACATAGTCCACAGGGACCGCGTTCCCCACTAGCTTTGAACGAACAGTCTCTACTGCCAGGGCTCCCTCTTCACCTCCTTTTCTCTTCCTGGCTTCCAATGCAGGGTTTAAATTTTGCCCAACAAGAATGACCGACAATCTCCTGACACTCTCACCTGAATCCTGGAAGGTCATCAGGGGTATCAAGTGGAGCGAAGAGTGGAATTTTAGGAAGAAGAATCAGTGTGACTTTTACAATCATCTAGTGATTTGACTATAAGGTTGTTCAGGGCTTACAGCAAAGCATTTAGTAGACTTGTTAAAAGTGAATGCAGGAATGAAGAGTTAAAGAAGGATAAATTTGTCTACTAACTCTGTTTGGTAAAATAAAAAGTGGACAACTCTGTGAT
Source organism: Cephalophus harveyi (assembly GCA_006410635.1). Taxonomy (NCBI): domain Eukaryota; kingdom Metazoa; phylum Chordata; class Mammalia; order Artiodactyla; family Bovidae; genus Cephalophus; species Cephalophus harveyi. The sequence goes on from SJYT01063823.1 coordinate 228,011, forward strand.
GGTCCCCCAGCCCTCATCCTATCAAAAACAATTTCTGGCCTATGTAATTCTGGCCAGTGCACCATTGTGTAATTGTATGATTAGTGCACCATTGAATAATTTGTATGGTTAGTGAGTCCTGGGTTGCTTCAGTCATGTCTGACTCTTTGTGACCCTATGAACTATAGCCCTCCAGGCTCTTCTGTCCATGGGATTCTCCAGGCATGACTACTGGAGTGAGTTGCCTTTTCCTCCTCCAGGGGATCTTCTCGACCCAGGGATTGAACCAGCAGCTCTTACATCTCCTACCTTGCCAGGCAGGTTCTTTACCTCTAGCACCACCTGGGAAGCCCTTTATGGTTAGTACCATGATTTTTCTCCTGCCTCTTGAGATTGGAAGACAAAGTCCCGCATATGGACTCAAGCTGACTGCATGATCGTGATATACTGTATATGCATTAGGAGTTTTGAGCCTAGTAACAAGAGATAGAGAAGAATCTTATGGACAAGACGCAGAATGTGTCTAGAAGTAGAGAAAGGGTTGTACTGTACGGACAGTTTACCAGCTTACAGCTTTGAGAGAGACTGGGGGAAGTCCTAGTGGCCCAATGGTGGGCTCTCCTAAGATGGTAAATATGATAATATCTATCAGTGGGGTGGCAGGTGTTTAAACACAGTGTTGGTCAGGGTCTCCCAGGGGCCAAGGAGTCAGACCTGAACTCCCACTGGCTTGGAGAAGGGAGGCCGGGACTCAGAGGTAAGAACCTGAATTCCATTGGAGTTCTTTCTCTCCATCCTCTTCTCTGCTTTCCTGTGTGTGGATTTCTTTCTCTCCCTCTATAGACAGCTTTCCTCACACAGCAGTGGACATGGGAGTCCACCTGACTGGGCTCCCAGTCAAAAGACTCTGTGACCAAAGAAGGAAGGGCTCTTCTGCTGGGTCCAGCCCAGAGTATCCTGGGTTGGGACACCCTTGGGTGACAGGTCCGTCTCTACACCCATCACCGGAGCCAAGAGGCTAGTGGTGTTTCCTTAAACTCTGTAAGTTTCGCTTTCCTCGTGTGTAAAATTGGGATAGTATTAACACCACCCAAGACTTCCCTGCTGGTCCAGTGGTTAACACTCTGTGCTTCTAATGCAGGAGACACGGGTTCACTCTCTGGTCGGGAAACTAAGATCCCATGTGCCATGTGGAGCGGGGAAAAAAAAAAAAAAAAGAAAATTGACACTAACCACAGATGGTTATTGTGAAGATTAAAATGATTTAAATGAGATGATGCATGTAAAGTACTAAATTCTGTAAGTGGCATATAGTAAATAAATGCTCGAGACAGCCGTTGTCTATTTTGGCAATTGTTAAAGCTTTGTGATCTGCTCAAACCACAGCGTCTGGTCTTCTACTTGTAACCGAAATGGTGAGGCTTTCTTATCAACTCACTCCTATTCCTATGGCTAGACTGGAATTATTGAATAATGTACATAAAATACCACAAAAGCACATGTGTAGGAAGGTGTGAGAAGGTCAGCATAAATCAAAACCAGAATCATACAATTTAGGACTTAAAAGAACTTTTCGCTATTTCAGAGAATAAAACCTGCACACTTACTTGCCTGCCTAGAAGCAGAAAATATAAACTAGCGCCTTGTTGTTTAGTTGCTAAATCGAGTCTGACTCTTCTGTGACCCCATGGACTGTAGCCCACCAGACTCCTCTGTCCATGGGATTTCCCTGGCAAGAGTACTGGAGTGGGTTGTCATTTCCTTCTCCAGGGGATCTTCCCAGACCAGGGATCGACCCTCCGAGTCCTGCATTGGCAGGCAGAGTCTTTACCACTGAGCCACCAGGGACAGCCCTGAACTAGTGCCTAAGATCCTGTTATCATGAAATGAGAGCATACTGGATTTGCACGCTGGTGAGCCAGTCTCAGCTAGCGTTGCTCTGCTGTAAGGCCTCTGCTTTTCCCTTCCGTAAAACGGGAATAATGATATTCCCCTTCGACTCCCACGCTGGGGTGTGGTGAGACTTACGGAGGCGCTTCTGGTAAAATGCTTTGAGCTTAGCTAATGAAAGGCTCCGGGAAGTCACTCAGCTCTATTATACAGACTCTTCATGATCACGTGTGTTTGGAGTGAGAAGCTGGTTGGCACTACTTCAGACAACTGCAAAGAAACACAGATAAACTAAACTGTCTTTTTAAAAATAGAGATTAGATCAAAATGGAAAGTTTGGCCCGCTCGCTGTCTTGTTCGAGTAGGGTCTCGTGCTTGCATCGTGTGGGATCTTTGTTCCCTGACCAGGGTTGACTCCATACCCCAGGCATTGGAAGCGCGGAGTCTTAACCACTGAGCAGCCAGGGAAGCACCCCGTTTCCTCATTTTAACTCTTCCATTCATTCTTCAGGTCAAGCATCATTCATTACATAGAGGTGCCAGACCTCCTTTACCACAGCTGGAGTTTCAGTTAGATAATGTGAATTTTGGATGAATTACCATTGAGTTAACAACATATGGGTAAATGCTAATTATATCTCAATAAAACTGGGAGAAAAATCCCCAGTATACGAGGAAAGATAATTGTGTGCTATATAAGAGCAAATTGAAAACCTTTTTGTTTTAAATTGAAGTATAGTTGATTTACAATATTGTGTTTCAGATGTATGGCACAGGGGTTCAGAATTTTTGCATGCTATATTCCATTATAGGTTATTACAAGATAATACGTGTAACTCCCTGGGCTTACCAATTTTATATGTAGTAGTTTGTTGGTCCCATTCCCCTGATTTGTCCCTCCTCCTTCCCTTCTCCCGAGCTCTGGTCACCACTAGCTTGTTTTCTAAATCTGAGTCTGTGTCTGTTTTGTATATACTTTGAACTGTCTTGTTTCTTAGATTAGCCAGTTGACTTATTTCACTAAGTTTAATATTCTCTAGGTCCATCCATGTTGCTGCAAATGGCATTATTTCATTCTTTTTATGGTTGAGTAACATCCCATGGTATATATGCACAACATCTTTTTTATCCAGTCATCTGTTGATGGACGTTTAGGTTACTTCCATGTCCTTGCTATTGTGAATAGAGCTGCTATGAACACTGGGGTGCATACATCTTTTTTAATTAGTATTTTATTTAAAAAATAGTTTTTTAGGACTTCCCTGGTGGTCCAGTGGTTAAGACTCCGCATTTTCACTGTAGGCAGTACTGGTTGGGAAACTAAGATCCTGTGGCCAAAAAAAGGAAAAATAGTACTCCAATAACATACTGAAATGACAATTAAACCATTAAAAAGACATTAACCCAATGGTATGCCAGGGGCAGCTGATACTGGCTTATGAGAACGGATTGTTAAATTTTTAGGAGTTTTTGGATCAAGTTGTTAAATACAGTTATTTTCAAAGCTAAATTACATAAGCTTACAATTTTAAAAATGACACGGCAAGCAATAGTAATAATTTCTCAAAACTTACCACTTCACAGTAATTTTGCAATTATATATTCATTTGAGGTTATTTAGCTATTATATATGTCTATTGTGTCTGTATGGTAGAAATATTATATAATGATGTGCTTCTTGGCGTTCCTTCCCATCTGTATGTTCAGTGATGTCCTTTTGGTCACTCACAATAGCCATACTAGGAGGACTGACCCACCCGAACCTGGACCACTACAAATCAGGGCCTCCCTCTCCCTGTAAGAGCCACTTGTGAAGCATTTACCGACATACCTTGTCTAGACCCCTAAGGACAAAGAGAGACTAGGAATGGAGACAAAAGTAGGAAAAAAAAAAAAAAAGTCAACAATATTCGGGAAGCTAAAAAAGCAGACGAAAAAGAGGTCATTAATTTAGCAGAGAAGATACAGTCAAAACCTAAGCGCACAGGGAGGGAAGCCTGGAAGAAGCAAACCAGCTTCCACAGAACCTGAGAAAGAAACAGAAATTGGTTCCCCCCGGGAAGGACATGGGTGCAGGTGCACTGAAGACAAGCGTGTTGAAAATTAGTGCAAGAAACCTGGACACGCCCGACGTGCCTTCCCACAAACCTGCACGGCCAGGCCACACCCCTGCCCAGCCCTGGGAGAGATCATGTGGACAGCGGGCACTACAAGGAGTTGGCATGTGACCCGCTGCTGAAACAGGAGTAAATGACAGTCTGCCCTGGGGATTGTAACAGCTGCAGTCTCCTCCCGACTCTTGGCTTCTGGAGTGCTGGCAGGGAGGCTTACACCCCGCAGGCAGACCAGATGATTCATCTCCAGGGAAGCTGGCGAGGCCAAGAGAAAAGACTTACAGAGACTGACCTAGCAGGAAACATCCAGGTCGCTGCAGAACCACCAGCCTGGAGCCCACTGGGCCACAAAACTTGCCCAGGCACACACATCACTTTAGTGTGGGCAGCAAACCAGCAGACACCAGAGGGAAGACCCTAACATGAAGAAAAGCTATTTGCAAAGTCCAGTTCTATATCCAGTCAAGCTACCAAATGCAACAGAAGAATAGACACAAGTCCCCCAAACATTTATCTGCCGTGAATCCTTTCTCAGCAATCTACTGAAGGATGTGCTCCAGCAAAACAAAGGATAACCCAAGAAAAATGACAGTAGCTCCAGGAAACAGAGGATCCAACAGGAAGAGAAGGAAAGAGGATCCTCAGAATGATGCTGAAGGGAAGCTCTGAGATGTAAGTGCAACCAGTTGAGGAGGACCAGCTCTGAGTCTGGAGCAGGAAGACAAATCCAGGAAGACAACCCACAGGGAGAGAACAACAACCAAGAGATTATGATGTGTTCATCACTTTGAGGAGAACCTGAGGATGAATTACTCAAAAGCACCCCCCAAAACTACACAGTTAAATACACAAGGCAATTATTAACTCCAAGGTAAGGGGGGATGTACTAGAATCAAAATACAACCATGGTAGGCTACGTATACAATCAGGCTTCCCAGGTGGCTCAGTGGTAAAGAATCTGCCCGCCAATGTAGGAGGTGCGAGGGAGATGTACTAGAATCAAAATACAACCATGGTAGGCTATGTATACAATCAGGCTTCCCAGGTGGCTCAGTGGTAAAGAATGCAGGAGGTTCGAGTTAGATCCTTAGATAGCGAAGATCCCCTGGAGAAGGAAATGGCAACCCACTCCAGTATTCTTGCCTGGGAAAGCCCATGGACAGAGGAGGCTGGCAGGCTATAGTCTATGGGATTGCAAAGAGTCAGACACGACTGAGCTACTAGATGACAACAACATGTATACAGTCAAAATAAGACAAAAACTGATCAGTGATTTAATCAGAAATTGTGAAGTCCCATAATTTATAGTGAGAGTCCCATAATTTTAACGTGCACATGCCTTTCACATTTCAACATCTTGAAAGTCAGACTGCACCTTGCAGTTAGTGTGATACAGACACGACTGAGCTACTAGATGACAACAACATGTATACAGTCAAAATAAGACAAAAACTGATCAGTGATTTAATCAGAAATTGTGAAGTCCCATAATTTATAGTGAGAGTCCCATAATTTTAACGTGCACATGCCTTTCACATTTCAACATCTTGAAAGTCAGACTGCACCTTGCAGTCAGTGTGATAAGACAGTGATCCTGGTGGCCCACTGACGAAGACTTCAGGTTTCCAGGGGGAGAGGGTTTGATCCCTGGTTGGGGAACTGTGATCCCACACGCCTCCCAGTGAGGCCAAAAAAAAGTGTTGTTTCTTAATTTAACTGGGGAGCACTTTTGTTCTTTCGTAGTGACTCATCGATAAGGGTGCATCTTATGATAGATGGCTTTTAAGATGGGAAAATGACGGAGTGAATACCTGTGTCCAGGAGGGGAGAAGAAAGCTAAACCCTCATCTTCTACAGCAGTATGTCGAGAGAAGATTTCTCAAACTATCAAAGATGCAGCTTCACAAGCATATTATTTAGATTGATGGCAGCACATACCAGGAGCGCCACTAAAATCACAGCCAGCAGTTGGCTCAAGACAACAGTAACTGGAGGTAAGAATGGGTGAGGCAGGAAGCACTGGGCTGTGATGTTTTTATAAGCCTTGTACACATGTGAATCTTTGGTGGTGGTGGTGTTAGTGGTTCAGTTGTGTCCGACTCTTTGTGACCCCATGGACTGTAGCCCACCGGGCTCCTCTGTCCATGGGATTCTCCAGGCGAGAACCCTGGAGCAGGTTGCCATGCCCTCCTCCAGGGGATCTTCCCAACCCAGGGATTGAACTTGGGTCTCCTGCATTGTCAGGTGGATATGAATCTTTAAACTACACATATTAGAAGTCAAAGTAATATGTACAGAAATAAGAATAATCAAATTCAGTGCTCCATCCAAGCGGGAAGTTCTCAGATCGTGAAAGTGAAGACAGAGCGTTACGGTCTCCGCACCAGGATGGGGAGTCTACCTGTCTCTGTGCCCCATCCCGGCTGGTCTTAGGAAACGCGGCTCCTGGGCGACCTGGACATTGTCCCACATGCCACCTCTCGCCTCCCATCTCAGGAAACCCAGCTGCCTGGTTTGTCACTCTCAGATGAGACAGCCGGTCTTCGGGGAAAGGGGAAACGGCAGGGCACACGCCACATGTTCCACATACTGGTGCTCCCCAGAGCCCTGGAGAATGAGAAAGGAAGCCGGCAGTTTGGCAGGTGCGGAGGCCCCTTCCTGCAGACATCTGTCAGTGGTTCTGGATGCCCAGGCCCCTCCCTTCACAGAGGAAGAACCCTGGATTCCTGATGAGATGAGGCGCCAGCTTGCACCAGCTGCGCGCCGGGCTGGAAGGAGAGGGTGAGAAAACCAGAGATAGAGCCCGCCTGGAAAAGCAGGAGCTGCCGGATCCTCAGATGTCAGACCTGGAGGCCCCCGCTGGCTGTTCCCAGGACATCCGGCGCTTCTGCCAGGGAACCGGGTGAGGTCACTTTTGCTGGTAGTGATCTGGAATAAGCACCCAGGGAGCTCAAGGTGGGGACCAGCATCTCCCATCCCCTGCCCATCAGACTGACATTCAGCTGCTGTGAAAAGCTGCAGCAGCTGGGGGAAGAGGGGCCCTCCCCGGGTCCCCCACACCTCCCACCATCCTGCAACCAATGGGGGAACATATGGCCCAGCAGGGGGCCTCCGGGAGCTGGTGCCGAGGCCCCCCATGCTCTGATTGGTCAGGCTTGCTTGTTAAATATTTTAAACATCACTCCCTAAGCCAGATCTTATCCGTGAGAAGCCAGAAAGCAACTTCCTGCAGAAACCCCTCCACCTTCCTCTCCCGCCTCTTTCTCCCTCCCAGAGCCCAACGTTTGTCAGAGCAGCAGGCCGGAGAGTGTCCTCTGTAGTAAAAATATCTTTTTTTTTCTCTGTGTGAGAGGAGAGGCCCTTTTCTCATTCCCTGGGGAGGGCCTGATGCTCCAGACTGCAAGGAAATGCTCCTATGTGCCTCTTCCTTCTGCTTCCCTAATTAGTTTATTCTGGTGGAATTAGGTTATAATGGCCAGGGAATGGCCCTAAAAGGGGAAAATGAAGTTTACTAGAGGGAATGTGCAGCCTCAGGGGAACGTGCCAGTCAGGAGGGAAGCAGGCATGGACTGGGTGGTGTGCCCAGCCCAGGCGGGCTGGCTGGAGGCCTCTGGGTACCACATGCTCTCACGTTGCCGCCAGGGTCCCTGTTTCCCTCCACCTCCCCCCTCTCTCAGCCGCCACTCTCCATTTCCAGCCACTGTAGAAGATGGGTCCCCCGAACCCTGTGAGGGCTCAGGGCTCAGATATGAGGATGTCCCTAGGATGCTCTGGGCATCTTTCATGAAAACTTGGGGAGAGGACTGCTCTTTCTGCAAGTGGAGGTTTAACTGCTGTCTTACCCTCAGATGGACGCACGCTCGAGTCTCTCCAAAGACGAGGCCCCCCAGCTCTCCTGGCTCAGGGAGGGCCAGGTGACCCAAGGGCACCCCACAAATGGCCTCTGGCCTTCCTGGATGTGCACTGCCATCTGAGGAACATTTCAGTGTGTTCTCTTCTACCCCTGTAGAAAACTTTCTTGGCCTGTCAAAATTATAACACTTGGGGCAATTTAGCAGATGATCTTTTTCGGGTTTGTTTTTTATTTTGTTTGCTTGTTTTTATGTGAAATCAAAGGCAGGCTGCAGAGGACTTCCCTGGTGGTTCAGTGGTTAAGAACCTGCCTGCCAGTGCAGGGGACACGGGTTCTATCCCTTGTCCAGGAAGATTCCATATGCTCGGGGGTGACTAAGCTCATGCACCACAACCACTGAGCCCACATGCCCTAGAGCCCGTGTTCCTCAACCATGAGAAGCCTGCACACCTCAGCTGGAGAGCAGCCCCCACTCGTCACAACTAGAGAAAGCCTGAGCACAGCAATGAAGACTCAGTGCAGAAAAAAATAATACATAAATAAAAAATAAAAAAAAAAAAAGCTGGCTGCAGAGTGGAAAGGGCCCACCCAGTAAAGACTTGGAAAACCAGTGTAAATCCTTGTCTCTTTGACCAAGGCCTTCTCTTCCTGAAATGCCTCCCCCAAAGGGATGTGGTAAGTAGTAAATTTAACCCAGTTTGTAAAATGCCTTAAAAAGTGTAAAGTAGCCGTGTGAATTTAAGGGGCACTGGTTTTCTCTTCCGTTCTAGCAAACTCGTGACCACTTTGCTTGCACTGGCTGCTTGGGATAGGGGTCTCTTCTCCATCATGGTGGGTGGGCTGCAGCATGTCAAGGATGCCTACGGCCCTGCTAAAGCACCATAGGCACTGGGCCAGCCGGGGCGGGTGACCAGATGGCCAGAGTAGAAGAGCTGATGTGTAGATGTGGCTTGTTTAACCCAGAGAAAAGCAGCTGGTCCAGAGAGCTGTGGTTACAAGTCTTCAAGTTCATCCTTTGTAGGGAAAAGATGAAGGTCTTCTGTATAGTTCTGAGAGGTGAAACCAAGTGGGCTCATGGCTAGGATTTAAGAGGTCAGATATTTTTTTCCTTTAACCATCTTAACCATTTAGAAGTGCATAATTCAGTATTGNAGCTGGTCCAGAGAGCTGTGGTTACAAGTCTTCAAGTTCATCCTTTGTAGGGAAAAGATGAAGGTCTTCTGTATAGTTCTGAGAGGTGAAACCAAGTGGGCTCATGGCTAGGATTTAAGAGGTCAGATATTTTTTTCCTTTAACCATCTTAACCATTTAAAAGTGCATAATTCAGTATTGTTGAATATATTTGCATCATTATACAACAGATCTAGAACTTTCTCATCTTGCAAAACTATACCCATTAAATTAATTAAGTTAATCCATACCCATTAAATACTAATTCCCACTCACCCAAGTCCCTTTCTACATTCTGTCTCTGTGACTGTCACTATTTTAGACACTTTCGGTGAGTGGAATCCCACAGTAGCTATCTTGTTGTGACTGACTCATTTCACTTACTGTGGTGGTGGTTTAGTCGCTAAGTCATATCTGACTCTTCACGACCCCATGCACTGTAGCCCCCCAGGCTCCTCTGTCCATGGGATTCTCCAGGCAAGAATACTGGAGTGGGTTGCTATTTCCTTCTCCAGGAAAGTGAAAGTGAAAGTGAAGTCACTCAGTCATGTCCGACTCTTTGTGACCCCATGGACTGTAGCCTACCAAGCTCCTCTGTCCATGGGATTCTCCAGGCGAGAATACTGGAGTGGGTTGCCATTTCCTTCTCCAGGGGATCTTCCCAACCCAGAGATCGAACCCGGGTCTCCTGCACTGCAGGCAGATTCTTTGCCAACTGAGCCACCAGGGAGGCCCTCATTTAGGGTAGTGGGCTTTAAGTTCATTCATACTGCAGCCTGTGATAGGACTGTCTTCTTTTTCTAAGGCTATATAATATTTCACTATGTGTATAGACTGCATTTATCTACTCATCTGTTGACTGGCATTTGGGTTGCTTCCACCTGTTGGTTATTGTGAATAGCAGTGCAATAAATATGGTTGAGCAACTATCTCTGAAATCCTGCTTTGAATTCTTTTGGGTATATGTCCAGGAGTGGAATTGCTGGATTATATGCTAGTTCTATTTTTCATTTTTTGAGGAAACTCCATACGGTTTTCTAGAGTGGCTGCACCATTTTACATTCCCAACGGCAGTGCACAAGGGTTCCAATGTCTCCACATTCTTGCCTACCCTTGTTATTTTCTCATCTGTTGAGAGTGACCATCCTCATGGCTATGAGGTGATAGCTCACTGGTTTTGACTTGCATTTATCTGATGGCTAGTGATACTGAGCATCTTTTCCTATGTCTGTTGACTATTTTTATATCATCTTTGGAGAACTGTCTGTTCAAGTCCTCTGTCCATTTTTAAAGTGGGTTACTTATTTTTTGTTGTTTTGGTTGATTTCTAGAAGTTCCTTATAAACTCTGGAAATTAATTCGTTATGAGATAACATGATTTGCAAATACTTCCTCCCATTTTGTAGGTTGTCTTATTATTCTGTTGACTGTTTCCATTGACATGCTGAAGTGTTTAAACTTAATGTGGTCTCATTTGTCTGTTTTTGCTTTTGTTGTCTAAAGGCATATGTTTCTGAAAGGCAAATTAAAGAAGTAAAGTGATACACGTACAGGTTAAAAAATGTCAAAATAAAGATATATAAAGATATAAACACTTGTGTGTGTTTTCTTGTACACATATCCAAACACATGCACACATAGAATTCTCCCTGCTACCCTGACACCCAGGCTCACAATTTCCTTTCTCAGAGACAACCACAGTCGTCAGTACCTTTCTAGATAAAACTTAAACATATATTCATGCATATCTTTATTTTCAATTATATAAATGTCATATGTATCTTTTTAAATTTTCTAATACACTTTATTTGGAAAACTTTACACATCTAAGGGTTTGGAAGACATCAGTAATTTTTTAAACTATAAAATCTGTTCTGTACTAGAATTTCATTCTCTTCACATGTATTATTGAGCCTTTCCCCACTAAACAACCTAACCAGGGGCAGAAGAGCCAATGTAAAGACTTTCTGATCTTTCCACTCTCTCCTGTCAGCACATGAGAATGGCTTCATTGTTTAACAGCTGCCTGATACTCCATAGAACAGACACTCCATAATTTGTTTAATCAGTCCCCAGATTAGACATTTAAATTATGTCCAACCTTTTGCTTCAGTGAATATCTTTGACACATGTCTTTGAGCCCATGGGGACTATATATATGTACAGTAAGTGACTAAAAGTGGGATGTCTGGTCAAAGGCTTTATGGATTTTATACTTGGATAGATATTGCCACATAGTGGGTAGTGAGTGGGTGTAAAAGTCACTCAGTCGTGCCCAACTCTTTGCGACCCCAGGCACTATACATTCCATGGGATTCTCCAGGCCAGAATACCTCAATGAGAAGCCGTTCCCTTCTCCAGGGGATCTTCCCAACCCAGGGATCGAACCTAGGTCTCCCACATTGAAGGTGGATTCTTTACCAGCTGAGCCATAGGGAGCCCAAGAATACTGGAGTGGGTAGCTTATCCCTTCTCCAGTGGGTCTTCCCAACCCAGGAATCGAACCAGCGTCTTCTGCATTGCAGGCGGATTATTTACCAACTGAGTTATCAGGGAAGCCCATAGTAGGTAGATTTTACCACAAATTAAGAGAGAATTTTACCAATCTAAACTGTCCTGAGTGGTGTGGATTACTTTAGGAGACTGTGGGTGCTTTAAGGAAATCAAGACCAGGTCACAAATCAACTTGTCAAGAATGTTACTTGAATACAAGGATGTATTCAAGCGCTGTAACCTCATGGACCACAAAGTCCCTTTGACTTTGATATTGCAGCTTTCTTATAAAAGGTATAGCCCAAGAGACTTCACATTTTTTTGTTGAATATTGCTCAGTGATAAGCAAGGTGCGGGCTTGATCTGCACTGAGAGGTGCATAAAGGTTGTCTGTTAATACAACACATGCCAGATGAGGGCCCTGGGTGAAGCGATGCTCTAAATTAAGGATCCGCACATGCTATGCTTGTACCATGTGGCCCTGGGCAGGTGGTTGGAGTGGATATGTGGAGGCCCTCCTTATCCTCTCCGTCCATCACCACTCATATTGTACACATCCGGAACTCCACATACAGAAGAGTGCCCTGCAGGAGGTGTGGCCAACAGGGAAAGCTGCTTCTGCAAGAGCCCTTGGTCAGGGTCCTCGGTAGCAGAACCACAACCTGTGTGATGTAATCTGACATGAGGAGCCTGCTCATTCCCCTCACTAATTAGAGAACAGAGGCTTCCCAGGGATGGAAAGTCCCCTACCTTGCACCAGCTCATTTAATTTCCAGCTATTGATTTTTTTTTTTTTTTTTTAAGATCTTTCCTGAATATTCATTGGAAGGACTGATGCTGAAGGTGAAACTCCAATCCTTTGGCCCCCCAATGCGAAGAACTGACTCACTGGAAAAGACCCTGATACTGGGAAAGATTGAAGGTGGGAGGAGAAGGGGACGACACAAGATGAAATGGTTGGATGGCATCACCGACTCAATAGACATGAGTTTGAGCAAGCTCCAGCAGTTGGTGGTGGACAGGGAAGCCTGGTGTGCTACAGTCCATGGGGTTGCAAAGAGTGGGACACAACTGAGCGACTGAACTGAACTTCTTATATATACCGAACTGAGCTGAAATCTGTCCCCCTTTAAAGTCAGTTTACTGGCTTTCGTTTTTCCTTATAGAGTCATGAAATACAAGATTCCTCGCCTACGTTCTAGGCCTTAAGATGCCTGAGAGCACCCACCAGGTGTCCATTCAGTCTTCTCCTCTTTGGGTTTAGTCCCAAGTCTTCACCGATTTCTTATGTGGCATGTTTTCTAGATGTCCACCACTGTAGTTCTCTATCTGAACATCTATCTTCCAAGCAGTCAAAGGCCTCTGAGAGTGTTCTGCCCAGAACTGGGCCTGCCCCTGGCCAGGGAAGGATGAGATGGAATCATTTCCTTGTTTTCCTGTGGTCCTTTTCTTTTAAACAATGAAGCCTATAAATGGCAGGCCAGAGATTTCTTACTTCTTCAACCTAACATGCCTTTCCACTCTTTTGGGTAAAAGACTTTTGACTTCCCATTAGGAAATTCCTCTTCCCTTATTCTGATAAGTTTTGAGGGCACCTCAGTCAGGATTCTCCCTGTCCCCTCCTCCTGAGGTGGGAGGGGGCACAGAGAACCCAGTTGAAGCCATTCAGACTCTGGTTCCTAGGACTGTGAGCCTTGGGGAGAATGATGTAACAGAAAACAGTGGAGCGGATGGAGCGCGGAGGGACAGAGTCTGCCCATTCATTCCCGCTAACCGCCCAATCCTCTTCTTCCTGAGCCTTGGCCCTTCCGCATCCAACAGCTATTCCTTTCCAGCAAAGTCCTCCGACACAACTAAGTGTGTCAGAGTCTGTTTCCATCGCTGGCAGCTAAAGCATTCTGACCTCATCAGATAACCTTGCCCTTGTATCTGTCCCAGCAGGGGCGCATTGTGGATCAGACTCCAGATGTCTTTCACAGGTTATGATCTGTTTCTGTTCACACTTTTGACACCAAAGGTATATATGTTTGTTTGTTTGTTTCCCCTAACACCAAACAATTCTCCAGCTCTCTGGACACCAATTGGGTGTTCTAATTCTGTCTGACAGTTACTCCCCGGAGTTAGCAGGGATTGAGCAGGTTCAGGGCTCAATCCTACAAAACTGCACCTTCTTTAGGTGCCAACTGCAGGTCCCAGGGCCTCCTGTCATCTGACCCGTGACCGGCCAGCTAGAAAATCAGAGGTTCCCACAACTCCCTCTTCAGATCCAATAATTTGCTAAAATAGCTCACAGGGAAACAGTTTACTTACAGTTTTTGTTGCCATTTAGTCGCTGCTGCCGCTAAGTCACTTCAGTCGTGTCAGACTCTGTGCAACCCCATAGACAGCAGCCCACCAAGCTCCTCTGTCCCTGGGATTCTCCAGGCAAGAATACTGGAGTGGGTTGCCAGTTCCTTCTCCAATGCATGCATGCATGCTAAGTTGCTTCAGCCATGTCCGACTCTTTGCGACCCCATGGACAGCAGCCCACCAGGCTCCCCTGTCCACGGGATTCTCTAGGCAAAAATACTGGAGTGAGTTGCCATTTCCTTCTCCATATTTAGTTGCCAAGTCATGTCCAATTCTTTTGCAACCCCATGAACTGTAGCCCGCTGGGCTGTGTCATAGAATCACACAGGTGCTGCCATTAACTCACACGTCCCCTAGTTCTGTCCATGGAATTTTCAGGCAAGAACACTGGAGTAGGTTGCCATTCCCTTCTCCAGGGATCGAACCCTGGTCTCCCACACTGCAGGCGGACTTTTTACCATCTGAGCCATCAGGGAAGCCCAGTATGTTATAAAGGATATAAAGGATACAAATGAACAGTCAGATGGAAGAGATTCATGGGGCACGGTATTAGAGGAGGTGATAGGTGGAGCTTCCCTGTCCTTATTGGGCACATTACCCTCCCAGGACCTCAGTGTGTTCACCAACCCAGAAGCTCTCTAAACTCCATCATTTAGGGATTTTGGTGGAACTTCATTATGTAGTGGCTTCTGGTGATTAACTCAAGTCTCTAGTCCCTCTCTCCTCACTGGAAGCCCGGAGGTGGGGTGGAAAGTTCCAACACTTTAATCACTTAGCTGATTCCTCTAGTAACCACCTGCCATCCGGAAACTCTCAAGTGCCCCTTCCCTGAAAATAAAAGTTACTTCATTAGCATAATCTCAGGTTTGGTTGAAAGGGGCTTATTCTGAGTAACAAAAGTTGCTCTTCTCGGCTCTATTGGGGCTTCCCTGGTGGCTCAGATGGTAAAGAATCTGCCTACAATGCAGAGGAGACCAGGGTTTGATCCCTGCATCGGGAAGATCCTCTGTAGAAGGAAATGGTAACCCACTCCTGTATTCTTGACTGGAGAATGCCACGGACAGAGGAGCCTGGCGGGCTACAGTCCATGGGGTCTCAAAGAGTTGGACGTGACTGAGCAACTAACACTTTCAGTTCTATGACTCAGGAAATTCCAAAGGTTTTAGAAGCTCTTGTACCAGGAACTGGGAAATGGTGACCAGATACAGATTTCTTATTCTGTCATAGAATCACACAGGTGCTGCCATTAACTCACACGTCCCCTAGTTCTGTACTTCGAAAGTCAATTTGGGACAAAAACATAGCCTTTGAGGATCATGAGTCTCCCTTGTCTGTTCCTATCTATTTGTTACAAGATAGCTGTCTGCTGAATTGCTAACTTACATCAAGATCCATTCAAGCCACTGCCAAAGCATGAAGCACCTAATCAGAGCTCATGAGTATCCGTGGCTAACCTACCCTGTGCCTGTCTTCAAAGCAAGATAATCGGTGTTCACAGAGGTTTCCTAGCTGGCCAATAAGTGATGAGCCTGAGCTTCAAACCCAAGTCTGGAAGCCCCAAAGCCAGGGAGAAATGAAAGATTCTCACAGGGTTCACAGCCCACAAGCAACCTGGGGAGAAGCTGTATTTTTAACTATTTCAGACAACCTGGAAGAAAAGGGTGGAAGAAGTCCACGGGATGCAAAAGCCCATCTCACACTCTGTGTGAGGCAGGAGGCAGATGCTTCCCACCCTCCCTGGGTAAAGCAATTGGAGATTCATTCCCTATTGACCAAAATTCCAAGACAAGAATAGCAGGACAGTTAAGGGAGGAGGCTGGGCCATGTTCAGACCACATATCTCTTGTTCTTAGAGTCAGGAGACCTCCCCGACCACACATATGCAGAAAGGCTCCTTGGAGGCCAAATGGGAGAATTGTCAAGGGATGCTCTACCCAGATGCCTTTGTGGTAAAATCCCATCTTGGCTAAGAGATGCATGGGAATCCATAGGAGGATCCCGAGTATACCAAATATGAATTGTGAACCAGGCAAATCAAAATGACTAGCCAAAAGAAACTGGAAGAAATGCCCCACAAAGGTAATTCAAACGACCACGAGGGTGCGACTCAGGCACTCTCCCTCTGAGTCTGCCCGTGTGCTTATCCACACGTACTGTACTCTTTTCCTCTTAATAAATACTTGACTTGTTTTGCTGCTTTCCATCTTTGTGGCAATTCTTTTCTGCAAAGCCAAAGGGCCAGGGCCCTTGTCACTGATTACTGGCCTAGCAGCTGGGATTAGGTGCTCGCACTGCCGCGACCCAGCCCAAGCTCGGCTCCAAGCAGTTGCAGGCTGAGGCTACCCAAGACCACTGCTGCTGCTAAGTCGCTTCAGTCGTGTCCGACTCTGGACGACCCCAGAGACGGTAGCCCACCAGGCTCCCCCGTCCCTGGGATTCTCCAGGCAAGAACACTAGAGTGGGTTGCCATTTCCTTCTCCAATGCATGAAAGTGAAAAGTGAAAGTGAAGTCATCCAGTCGTGTCCAACTCTTGGCGACCCCATGGACTGCAGCCCACCAGGCTCCTCCATCCATGGGATTTTCCAGGCAAGAGTACTGGAGTGGGGTGCCATCGCCTTCTCCAACCCAAGACCACAGATGGTAATTAACAGTCAGCAGTTGAAGTCACTGAGTGTTGAGATGGAGGTTTAAGGCATCAGATTTCCTGTGACTGAGACCTGGTGGGGAAGGCTCCTCCCACCTGGCTTGTTCTGCATCCTGAGCACTGGACTGACAGCCTGATGCACCTCCCACGACTGTGGCAGCATCTTTTGGATCCGGAGGTCATGAGAAAAGCAGCCCTGCTTCTCACAGTATGCGCTCACCCCGCCTCCTCTCCCCAGCTGCATATCTTGCTCCAGCAGTGATGGCTCTCAGGAGAGGGAATTAACAGTATAAGACATCTGACATGAACAAAGACAAGACAAACATTGTGGGAAATGTAAGTTATATTAACATAGATTTAGATGTTGCTTTTACTCAAGTCTTGTTTGTTTTTGTTTTTATTTTATTTTTGGTTGGTTGGTTGGTTCGTTTTCTCACCCAGCTTTGGGAGTTTCAGAGCTTGATTTTTATAACCTTGGTCCCTGGGAGAAACTCAACTGATTCCTCTCACTTTAAACATCCTTTTCTCATCACAGCATCTAGAGTACATTTCCTCTTCTTTTTCAACATATCACATTTCTTGGCAGAAATCTCTAGCAGAAAGCACCAAAAATTTTATAATGAGGATAAAAATCAAAATTTCACACATCAGATTTCTCTTGTAGACGATTTCTTCCTGTTCAGTCTTACCCTATTTTAACTTTATTTTAGTGGCTAACGATTTAAAATTTGATTTCAGCATAGTCCATTCATTGTGCAGGGTTTTGGTGCCTAAGGGCACTTGTTCCCTGCTCTGACTTTAAAGTTTCTAAACGGAAACTGCCTGTGTCACGTTCCAGCAGCAATCCTCTTTCCGCTCAAATTCCCAGGGTAAACTCCAGAAGAACCTCCCTGCTTTCCATGTCTCCATTTCACTTGACTTCTGAGATTTTCCATTTTAAAAAGTGTGCTGTGCTCTTGCTTCCAACAGAAATGTTCGTGATTGTCCTTAGGAGTAAAGGTCAAGTTCAAATCCCAGATACCAACACGCACTGCAGGAGCCACGAGAAGAACGGTTCACTGAATGACCAAATCCAGCCAGGGGGCACAAGGGGCTTTGCCACTTCCAGCCGAATCACCATGGTCCCCAGACCGTCTGCTTTTTCCCTGAAAGTGCCTTCCTGTCTCTGCTCAGTGACTCACGCCATCACAAATGTGACCCAGTTTGTTTGGCAAGCTGTGGATTTTTTTAACTCCCGCTGCTTTCCCTGGTCACGACTCTCACAGGCGCTCAGCGACTCCCTCTCGGCGTCCGTCTGGTCTCACTGCCAGGCTGGAGGCATGGCTTTCTCCCCAGCTGTTCCCTTCCAGCCCTCTCTCCTCTCCAAAGAAATCCACATTCCGTTTGCTTTTCTACAGCATTCTGGTATCTCCAGAGTCTCCTTAAAATAAACACTCAGCTCCAAGGGAAGCAGCAGGCAGAACCCACGGAATTGTACCGGCTCAGGAATCTGCTCTGAAGGCAGAGTGGGGTGGGGAGCTGGACAAGGGAGGTTATCAGCGTTTAGGCTGTCCATCATCTCCAAGAGACTTGGATTCATGTTGCCTCATTTAACGTCCTTGATCGCCCACAGCACAGGCGTAAATGGTCCTTCTGTTTCATGGTAGGAAAGCAAGGTTCAAAGAGGTAGAGAACCTGGACTTCCCTGGCGGTCCAGTGGTTAAGCATCTGCCTTCCAATGCAGGGAACGCAGATTCAGTCGCTGGTCTGGGAACTAAGATCCTGCCTGCCTTGGAACAACTAAGTCCAGGACGCAACAAAGATCCAGTGCAGTCAAAAGAGGTGAAGAACTTGTCAATACTGAGAGTAAAAGAGAGGCTAGGAGCTGAAATGATGCTTTTAAAAACTGCTGTAGAATTTACATTCAGTAAAATACCCAGGGACTTCCCTGGTGGCACAGTGGTTAAGAATCTGCTGTCAATGCAGAGGGCACAGGTTCAATCTCTGCCCCAGGAAGATCCACATGCCACAAAGCAGCTAAGCCCATGCACCACAACGACTGAAGCCCATGCCTTCTAGAGCCCAGTAGGCACAACTAATGAGCCCCGTGGGCCACAGCTACTGAAGCCTGGGTGCCTAGAGCCTGTGCTCTGCAACAAGAGAAGCCCCCGCAATAAGAGGCCACACACCTCCACTAGACAAGACCCAGGAGCAGCAACGAAGACCCAGTGCAACCGAAAATAAATAAAATACACAGATCTTCACGGCTGTTTGATGAATTTTGGCAAATGTATATACTTGTGTAAATACCCCCCTAAAAGGATCTAAAACATCCCCATATCCCACAAACTCTGCACCCACACACACCCCTTTCCTAGGAAACCTGCCACCACCTTCTGACTTCTCCACCCCAGATGACTTTGCCTTGAACCTGTCTTCTGATGCCAAACTCCATATTCCATGTTCTGCCCTTTTTCTCTTATACCACGTGGGTCTTTGAAATGAACTCAGTCACACCCACCTGGCCAGCATATCTATAGACAGAGGACTGTGGGGAGCCAGGTCATAGTCTTTCAGCTGAAAAAGTAGATGAGCTGGTGGAGGGGACCCCGGGGCTTGCAATCTGTGAGGACATAGGGAGCTCAATCGCCAAACCACACAAAAGGCCTCCCTGCAAAGTCCACTGTGACGTTCGGCTCATGGCTCACCACCACAACAGCACTTGGCACTTGATCTCCAGAGGGTTTCTGAAGGAAAGAGAGGGATCAGAATTCAGCTTTGAGATTAAAGACACCAGAAAGATTGCCAGGAGAAATATCAACAAACTCAAATATGCAGATGATACCACACTTACAGCAGAAAGCAAAGAGAAACTAAAGAGCCTCTCAGTGAAGGTGAAAGAGGAGAGTGAAAAAGCTGGCTTAAAACTCAACACTCAGAACTCTAGGATCTTGGCATCCTGTCCCATCACTTCATGGCAAATAGACGGGGAAACAATGGTAAGAGTGACAGACGTTATTTTCTTGGGCTCCAAAATCACTATGGACGGTGACTGCAGCCATGATAATTAAAAGACATGTTTCTTGGAAAAAAAGCTATGAAAAACCTAGATGGTGTATTAAAAAGGAGAGACATTACTTTGCCATCAAAGGTCCTTATAGTCAAAGTTATGGTTTTTCCAGTAGTCACGTATGGATGTGAGAGTTGGACCATAAAGAAGGCTGAGTGCTAAAGAATTGATGCTTTTGAACTGTGGTGTTGGAGATGACTCTTGAAAGTCCCCTGGACTACAAGGAGATCAAACCAGCCAATCCTAAAGGAAATCAACCCTGAATATTCATTGGAAGGACTGATGCTGAAGCTCCAATACTTTGGCCACCTGATGCAAAGAGCTGACTCATTGGAAAAGACCCTGTTGCTGGGAAAGATTGAAGGCAGGAGGAGAAGGGGATGACAGAGGACGAGATGGTTGGATGGTATCACCAATTCAATGGACATGAGTTTGAGTAAGCTCTGGGAGCTGAAGGACAGGGAGGCCTGGCAAGTTTAAGTCCATGAGGTCACAGAGAGTCAGACACGACTGAGCCACTGAATAATAAGACTCCAGTCCACACTTTCAGGATCTCCCCACTTCCGTGAGCTGCCACCGCGGTGTCTGGGGCCACCAGTAACGGGGAACACTCTGAATTTTTACACTCGTGGGCTCTTCAAGACCATCAGGTACATCTGTCCACTGGGAGTTTTGTAGTTGGGAGCCTCTGTTTTTGGGGTGGGGGGAGAAAAACTTGAAAGAAAGGAAACGATTCATGGGGTCGCAAAGAGTCGGACACGACTGAGTGACTGAACTGAACTGAACTGAAAGCCCATTTGATTACACAGCAAAGGGAACTCACTGAAAGTCGCTTTAGGTCAAATTCCTATCAGGTTTTCATTAATGAAGGGACACATGATACAATTAACCGTATCTGCTTATCTGCCCACAGTTCTCTTTGTTCACTGTAGCAGGTTAACTGCTTTCTCTTGGTCTGTGTTTATACACAGCGGCAGGTTGATCAGTCTTTAACGGCTGATTCTCTGGGTGGGGACAACAGCCCTGATTTTGCAGCGTATGCTGGTTTCTGCCTGGCCTTGACACTGGGGTTGGGAGACAGGCTGTGTGATCAGGCAACTAGGCCCCACAACACACACAACACGTTCCACCGATGGAGCACGTGTTTCCCCCCTGGTAGCACGGGCAAGTAAGGGTGGCAGGGTGGCCGCTGCCCGGCATGCCAGCCATCTCCAGGATGAATGGTGAGTGTGTGGTGCTGGAGGATGGGGGGGTCTGACTTCTGTACCTGCTCTCCCAGGCTCCTCCCCTAGTGGTCTCCAGTCTTCAAAAGATATATTGTACAGTCAAGGTTTTGCATGGGATGCCTCTCCTGGGCTGGACTTTCCAAATAAACCTTCAGAGTCATTTCAAAGTGCAGAATAAACATAAGCTAGCCCAAGACAAATTCCCACAAGATGTTAATCCAGAGATTTTGAGCAACCAGCCTCCACTTTTCATTCCTTTGCCTGAAATACTGCTGCTGCTGCTGCTAAGTCGCTTCAGTCGTGTCCGACTCTGTGCGACCCCACAGACGGCAGCCCGTTGGGCTCCGCCATCCCTGGGATTCTCCAGGCAAGAACACTGGAGTGGGTGCCTGAATTACTAGCCGGTCTTTAATAAAAGTTTTTGGACTAACCCTAACCATCCAGCTTTCTTGTCTGGTTTTGTTCTTCCCCTTGGAAGACTAACTGCAGAAGAGCAAGCATGCCATCATTTCCTGCTCGCAGATGAGGATCTCCGGGCCGGCAGAGAGGAAGGGAGGCAGGAAGGGGCTCGACCTCAACAGCCGTCAGGAGCCGGCTCTAATAATAACTCCCATCGGAGGCCCCCACCTGCCATCAACACCTCATCCACAAAGTGATGATAGTTGGAGAAAAGATTCCTGGATGTTCGCAGGTTTACGAAATGACTTGGGCGGTGGAAAGACTGTTCTCCTTTTTCATCAGATCGAGTCAGGTCAGCCGAGCACCCCGCTCTGTTGGCATTCACTGTACCACATAGTCTCTTAACCCCTTTAGCGAGTGCTCACCCCGACCTCCAGAACTTGACCTGACTCCGCATGACCTTTCCCAGCCTCCCCTCCACTTCCTGTCCCAATGTTCCCCCACTCTTTGCCCTCTGTGCCGCACGTTTCTTGTACAGGAACACTGGAATTCCATTTGTGAGCCTTCGGATGACTTTATGTACTTCGAATCATTGTCTCGGCTTCCTGCTTCCTGTTAAGCCCAGATTCTTTCATGTCATACGGTCATTAATGGAGGGATTCAAAGATATCCTAGAAGAGGTCCCTGCCTTCAGTGATGCTGTAATCTAGGAGAGGGGACGCCGATAGTAATATCAAAGCAAAATTGACAGCTTTCTCTCTGACAGGCTGTTTCCTTCAATCACCTTAGATCTCATAATAATCCTCGAAACAGACACTAATGTTGTTCTCATTTGACATATGTGATCACTAAGACTCAGAGAGGTTAAGTAACCTGCCAAAATCACACAGCTGGTAAACAGTGAATGTAATTACAACCTGGGAGTTCTGGCCCAGGTGATTCAAAAATTTGACCCCATGTGTCACATGCTTAATCGCTCAGTTGTGTCCAGCTCTTTGCGACCCCATGGACTGTAGCCCGCCAGGCTCCTCTGTCCATGAGATTCTCCAGGCAAGAATACTGGAGTGGATTTCTATGCCCGTCTCTAGGGGGATCTTCCTGATCCAGGGATCGAACTTGTGCCTCTTAGATCTATCTCCTGCATTGGCAGGCGGGTTCTAGCACCACCTGGGAAGCCCTGTGTCATGTGTTAAGTATCAAATAATGATAATATGAGGAGGGGAAAGAGCTGATGGCAAAACCAGAGCAGAATATAAGAGCTGGGTGATCTTAGAAGATGAGATAAAAACCAGAAGTGCTAGATGAGAACCTTTCCTGTGGGCAGGACTGGGCTCCCTGGCTCCAGGGTACTCTGGCAGAAGCTGGAGACATCTGTGATGTTTTGGGCGCATGCCAGCACCCAAAAGAGACCTCTGTAAGTCCTTCAGCTTTTGTGTGATGGTTTTAGCAAATGGCCTATGAGCTGATCCTGGAAAGAAGGCTTCTTGTTGGTGTGAACGGAGGGGAGAAGGCAGTTGGAGTGGAAAGAACCTGGGGATGGATCTCCAGAACCAGAGCACACAAGCCTTTCATTGTGGCCAGAGTCCCCAAAGGCCACAAAACATGCCCATCACTCAGGTCAGGAGCGTATATAGAAACACTGCTGCTGTTCGACAGCTAAAGAATCAGTAAACATGATCACTGAAGCGAGTGACTCTCAAACTATGCACCTGAATTTATTCCGTAAACTAGACTCAGGAATTCTACTGGTAAAATTAAACAATTGCAGTTATTATCAGTTTGCCTGGAGAATCCCACGGACAGAGGAGCCTGGCGGGCTACAGTCCATGGGGTCACAAAGAGTCGGACACAGCTGAGCACAGCACAGAAGCACCCAGGTGTCCCAAAGGCACTTCAACCTCAATATAAGCACTGGAAATTTTTCTCTTAAATTTTTCTTCAAACTTTGGCAACCGCTACCCCTTATCTGCCAGTGAACAGTGATACAATAAAGCAAATAAATGAGCAGAGCTAACAGAAATGAGCAGAAAAACAGAAATAACCAATTAGGCATGGTATGACAGCCTGATTTTTTTTTTTTTCATAGACAGTTGGTGGTAATTTTAGATTGCATACATACATTATACAGTCATCCTTTCCACCCATAAAATTGTTCTTAGATCATTTAATAGAAACAACTCCATCAATATTTCATGGTGTTCTACAAAGAGCAAGGTAGCTTCAGGGGCCCTCCTTTGCCTGCTGAATGTCTTGTGGCGGAGTGGAAACTGTATAATTACTGCACTGCCCTGTGGATGAGAGTGGAGACATTCTATGTGTGGGACAGCATTGTTAGGTGGGGAGAGGACATTTAGAAGGGCTGATGCAACACGGTTCAGTTTAGGGATGCCAAACACAAGGAGGGTCCCAAGCTTCCTCAACCATTCCTTGTGATTTCCCCCCACAGCATAAGCCCCCCAACCATGAGGCTGTATTGGAATCGCCCTCCAGGAGCTTCCTCCAAACGGATCCACACAGCCACCTCCCCTGAGGGGAGCTCAGCCCCAGGCCTGCCTCAAGCCTCTGGCTTGTGAGAGTCTCAGAGGCCTGGGGGAGGCAGAGGCCACATGTGTATGTGTGTTAAGTCGCTTTGGTCATGTAGCCCGCCTACTGGCTCCTCTGTCCATGGGATTCTCCAGGCAAGAATACTGGAGTGGGGTGCCACGCCCTTCTCCAGGGGATCTTCCTGACCCAGGGATTGAACTCGAGTCTCTTATATCTCCTGCATTGACAGACAAGTTCTTTACCACTAGTGGCCCCTGGGAAGCCCAGGGGAGGCCATGCACAATGTGAAAGGGCCTTGCAGGCAATCCTCCCACCCCATCACCTGCTTAAGAACCTCTGCCTGGACCCCATGATCAAGACCCCATGACCCCAGTTCACCTCCCATGTTCAACAGTCCTTGTGGCCAGCAGGGGGCTGTGACTCACGTCTCCTCCCCAAGCCCACCCTTCTCCCCTGTCCAGCAAGAGAACCAGCCTTGGCATACGATGTCCCAAGCCCTGAAAGAGACCCCTGCACCTGGTCCTCCTGCAAAGCCAGTGTGGACCACAGCATCTCTGCCCACTGGAGCCCAGTTGGCACCACGACTTTGAGCTATTCAGCCTGGAGCTTATGCCACCCCAGCCTCACATGGCCGGAGTCCCCCCTCTGCACCCAGCTGAGCCCGCCTCTCCCCTGAGGTTTTGACCAGTCTCTAAATGCCGACAATACCGCTGCTGCTGCTGCTGAGTCACTTCAGTCATGTCCGACTCTGTGGGACCCCATAGACGACAGCCCACCAGGCTCCCCTGTCCCTGGGATTCTCCAGGCAAGAACACTGGAGTGGGTTGCCATTGCCTTCTCCAATTCGTGAAAGTGAAAAGTGAAAGTGAAGTCACTCAGTTGTGTCCGACTCTTCGCGACCCCATGGACTGCAGCCCACCAGGCTCCTCCGTCCATGGGATTTTCCAGGCAAGAGCATTGGAGTAGGTTGCCATTGCCTTCTCGGGCCGACAATGCTGGTGCAGGCTTATGGGGCTGCTCTCCACCTGCTACCTAAAGAGCCATCAGGCGCCTCCAGCTCAACATATTCCAGACTGATCTTATCCTTTCCTCCTCTGACCCAGCTCTCTCCTGTAACTTCAGACTCAGCAGGGAGTACCACCCTCCACTGGGCTGCCCAAGCTAGAAGCCTGGAGCCCTCACTGAGTTCTCATTCTCTCTCCCCTGACCCTTAGCCCATAGCTGATCAAACACTGAAACATCTTATCTACCTGGCCCTCCTATGATCACAGTCCTAGCTCAAGCCCTCACCCTCCCATCTGGATTTACTGTAACAGGTCTCCCAGGCTCAGCCTTTTCCTCATAAATTCCATCTTCGGTAAGACTGTCAGAGGGTTCTATTAATATTTACTGCACATAAAGCAATTCATATAACCAATGACACCATCATTTCATAGAGCCCCAGCTCCTTCATATACGACACAAGCCCCAATTTCACCACCTTTATCCCCTATATCACGTTCCCAGGTGGCACCAATGATAAAGAAAATGAAAGTGAAAGTGTCAGTCACTAAGTTGTTTCCAACTCTTTGTGACCCCACGGACTGTATAGCCCACCAGGCTCCTCTGTCCATGGAATTCTCCAGGCAAGAATACTGGAGTGAGTTGCCATTCCCTTCTCCAGGGGATCTTCCCAACCCAGGGATTGAACCTGGGTCTCCCGCACTGCAAGCAGATTCTTTATTGTCTGAGTGGTAAAGAATCTGCCTGTCAATGCAGGAGACATGATTCCAGTGTGATCCCTGGGGTTGGGAAGATCTCCTGGAGAAGGGAATAGTGATCCACGCCAGTATTCTTGCCTGGAGAATTCCGTGGACAGAAGAGCCTGGTGGGCTACAGTCCATGGGGTCACAAAAGAGTCAGACACGACTGAGTGACTGACACTTTCACGTTCACTTTCACAGAGCAGTCCTAGAGTAGAATCTCATGGAGGATGAGCATGTAAAGCCAGCTGCAGTACAGAAGCGTTGGATTCCCCAGCCTTCTTCGAGGAAGAGTCAGTTATGGTCTCCACCACCCAGGTATCCCTTGACTCTTAAGACAGCTCCTCGTCTCTGAAACCGAGGCCAGGGGTAGGGGAGCTCGCACACCACCCTCTTTCATTCAGCCCTGATCATCCTTCTCCCTTTCCACATATGGATTTACAAGAAACATCAGGCAAGACCCAACACCCCACCAAGCTCTGTTTCCCAGAACCTGAAGCCGCTAAGGTGCTCTGTCGCCTCCTTAGACACACACACAGGTCAAGTGTGTGCCCAGCTCTGCTCCCACGCAGCCCCCAACCCGCTTCCCCTCCTGGCCTGAGGTGTCCCAACACTGGCCTGGCCCCATTCAGCAGCCTCCTGGTATCATCTTTCCATCCCTGGACTGATGACTGGCTTGGTTCCTTGCCAGATGTCTGTTTGCCCAAACTCCACGTGGCCTCAGAGAAGGAGCTGACCCTTTGAGAAGCAGACAGTACAGTCAGGCCTTCAAAGGGCTGCCCACACCTCTTAGCATGGTGTCAGAGACGAAAAACACAGCTTTTGGCATGGAAACCAGTCCTGTTCCCCCTCTCTGATATTTAGTTGGTATTTACCAAGTGCATGGCCCTCACCAACCACCTCACAAAGGGAGACTCAATGTCATGGGTGAGAACCTAGGCTCCAGAGACAAGTGAAAGTGAGAGTCACTCAGTCGTGTCCAACTCTTTGCGACCCATGGACTATACAGTCCATGGAATCCTCCAGGCCAGAATACTGGAGTGGGTAGCTGTTCCCTTCTCCAGGGGATCTTCCCAGTCCAGGAATCGAACCCAGGTCTCCCACATTGCATGGCAGATTCTTTACCAGCTGAGCCACAAGGGAAGCCCAAGAATACTGGAGTGGGTAGCCTATCCCTTCTCCAGCGGATCTTCCTGACCCAGGAATCGAACTGGGGTCTCCTGCCTTGCAGGTGGATTCTTTACCAACTGAGCTATCAGGGAAGCCCATAGACAAACCCAGGTTCAAATCCCAGGTCTGGCGCTTGGTGGTTGTGTGACCTTGGGCAAGTCACTCTCAGTGCCTCTCTGTGCCTCAGCTTCTCATCTGCAAAATGGGATGAGGGCAGTGCTGCCTCCCTCAGAGGGTGACTCTAGGGAATGAAAGAGCTAATGCAGAATAGCACCAGGGACGCTGTGGGGGCTACCCAAGTACCAGTACCATCATGTATGCATGTGCATCTCATCAACCCCACTTTACAGATGAGGAAAGAGGGGCCTGAGACATAAGCCGGGCCAGGGCCAAGGTCCTCCAGATCCACATCCTCACCCCCAAATGATGCACACGGCCCTGATGCCTTCCACCGAGGAGCCAGGCCTCCGCTCCCAGGGGTTAGACTGGGCAAGACAGCTGCTTCTTCATACAGACATTGCTTATCTTGTTGGTAGGAAATGTGCTCCAAGTTAATTCAAAAGTAGGAAATGTCCCATACTAAGAAACAGTTCTTTTTATGAAAACTAAAGCAAAGGAACAAACACTCTTGCCAGCTAACACTCAACCAAGCCACTGCATGAGCCAGAAAATGATGGGGTAGCAGTGCAAGGGCTCAGAGTTTTGAGTCTTGACTTGATGTTTTCAACAGACAACTCCACGGTCCCCCCTCCCCAGTGCCCGCTCCCTGGGAACATCAGAGACCTAGCACACAGACCGCGCCTGCAGGTGGGCCCCTTCTCCTTCGGCTGCCCAGGGTCGTTTGGCAGGAAGCACGTTGGTGCCCTGGCGGTTTCTGGGGCCTCAGGAGCTAACTGCCAGGTTAGACTTCTGCAATTAGAGCCCCCAGGGACCAGCTGCCTGGACTAAGACATTGCTGCTCCAAGTAAGAAAGGGTCAGGCAGTAGCCCTTCTGCTGTTGTAGCTGCCAAGCCATGTCCACTCTCTGCGACCCCATGGACTGACGGCAGCACGCCAGGCCTCCCTGTCCTTCATATCTCCCCGAGTTTGCTCAAACTCGTGCCCACGGAGTCAGTGATGCCATCCAACCATTTCGTCCTCTGTCACCCTCTTCTTCTGCCTTCAGTCTTGCCCAGCATCAGGGACTTTTCCAAATGAGTCGGCTCTTCGCATCAGGTGACCAAAGTATTGGCACGTCAGCTTCAGCATCAATAGCTCTTATAGTACAAGGGAAAACTCGGATGGAAAAATTGACTTGATTTCAGCCTTTGTGGTGACAAACAGTGAGATAAACAGGACTGCTGCAGTTGGATGATTAATGAAGCACGGGAGCCCTTGTGCTTGGCTTTGAAAGATTATAAATACATGAATCTCATTGAGCACAACCCGTCGGTTACAAATTGCAAGTCATCTTTCAGTTGTCGTCCCTTCCCGCCTTTTGTTTTGAACAGAATGAGCACACAACCTTGAACCCACCAGCTTCGGAGTCCCAGGCGCCCCAGAATCTGGAGACACACCTGCACACAGACAGCCCTGCATGAGTTCAGTTAACAAGACGTTCAGCAAAGCTTTGACCTGCAACGTCGCTTCCCCTCACTGCACGCTTTGGTGTTGACTGGGAGGCTTGGTTCTGACTGCTCTGTGTTTAGGGGTTGTTACTTCATAACATTTCTGAGATCCCATTTCTGCACGTATCACTGGTCACAGAGATAAAGAGCTGTGCAGGCCATTACTTTTTAAATGTAGTAGATGTACTTAGGCAGGCAGATTGTTATTATTATTATTATTTTACCACTGAGCCACCAGGGAAGTCCCATAAATTTCCTTGTCTTCTGAAATTCAGGACAATAGATATTTAGTTTACCTTGGCTCAGTATAACTAAACTCAACTTCATGCTTCCCTGGTGGC
The DNA here is from genome assembly GCA_006410635.1 of Cephalophus harveyi. Lineage (NCBI taxonomy): Eukaryota > Metazoa > Chordata > Mammalia > Artiodactyla > Bovidae > Cephalophus > Cephalophus harveyi. Next base: position 256,582 of record SJYT01063823.1, read on the forward strand.
TCAGATGGTAAAGAGCCTGCCTGCCAATTCAGGAGACATGAGACACAGGTTCGATCCCTGGGTCGGGAAGATCCCTTGGAGGAGGGCATGGCAACCCACTCCAGTATTCTTGCCTGGAGAATTCCATGGACAGAGGAGCCTGGTGGGTTACAGTCCATGGACTCGCAAAGAGTCAGACATGATTGAGAGACTAACACTTTCACTTTTTACCTCATCTTAATTGGAAGAGAAATTTTCAAACTGGGAAAGCAGCCTCCCTCGAAGTTTACACAAATATGAGAAAAACGCAATTTGATTGCTTTTGTGTTCATTCCTTTTCCTTAAATGCATTTGCCGGAATGGTTCCTGTTCTTCGAGCAGATCAGTTGAGCAATATTTGATCAGGTTCACTTTACAACACATTTCTTTCTCCTCACTGTATTTCTCCCAAACAACTAAAGTATTAAATATTTCATAACCTGTGGGGCTTGCACCTGGCAGAGTGGCTCAGCCGGAGCAGTCTAGCTTCACACAGTACTGCCCTTGCCAAGCGCTCCCTCATCCCCTCTGTTCTCCAGAAGGCTCTGTGAGTCAACAGACACACTACCTGACGTGCTTCCTCCTTGGGGGAGAAACAGGCAAAGACTCCTGCCCTTATCTTGCTCTTATTCACCGTCCCTGCGAGTTATGGGATAGAATTTCATCAGAAAAGATGGGACAATTGACTAAACTCTGGTCCAAAAGCAACCCACAGAAATCAGAGTTACGACGAATATGCCACGATTTTTTTTGTTTTTTTTTCAAAGGCTTGGTGGACTCAAGCATGATCACCCACCCAGTCGCCCGGAAATCACTCGCGTCCTCACCTGTACTTTTATCCCTACCTGACTGAATAGTCACCAGCTTCCCAGGTGGCACTAGTGCTTGTAAAGAACCCGCCTGCCAAAGCAGGAGACTTAAGAGACCGGGGTTTGATCCCTGGGTCGGGAAGATCCCCTGGAGGAGGGCATGGCAACCCACTCCAGTACTCTTGCCTGGAGAATCCCATGGACAGAGGAGCCTGGGGGGCTACAGTCCATGGGGTCACAAAGAGTCAGACACGACTGAAGCGACTTGGCACACATGCATGCAGCCGGTCACCTCGTGCTGTTGCGTGTACTCTCGCCAGCCTGGAATCCCTCGTCGTCTTTGCTCCCTCATCCTGCCCCCGCATCCCCCGCTGGGCTGGTGGTCTCTGGGCTGCAGTCCTGCCTTCCCTGTCCCTCCAGCCACGCCGCAGCAGTAAGGGCTCCAAACGCAAATTCAACCAACTCTCCTTTCTAGTGGGCTCCCCACCACCTGCAGAATAGAGTCCCCGTGCCTTCACAGGGCGAGCAGAGACCTGCAGGATTGTGCGCTGGCCACCCCTCTTCTTCCCCACGACCACACACACCTCACCATCCTGCAATTAGCTGTGTGTGTGTGTTGGACGCTCCCCTTCACTGTGAGATTCTGGCGGGCAGTCCTGTCTCTTTCAGATCCGGACCCCCAGTGCCTAACATGGGAAGAGCTCCCTTACTAAATGAGCATATAACCGAGAAAATAATTTTTATACCCTGCCTTATTCCAGACACGATTTGAGCTAGTAACTGAGGAAAGTTTACAATCTCCATCCCAATCAGACTGTAAATATACTGAGACGAGCACATGGGTTTGTGAACACATCAAATAAGCTAGGAGGTCTGTGACTACCTTGGAGGGTGGGGAGGCTTCACTATAAATGTTAATAATGGCTATCATTTGACTAATGTATTTAAAACTTCGTATTAAGTCCTCACAAGTCTCTAATGTGGAGTTTTCTCTTCTTACAGGTGAAGAAGGAAAGGTTAAGAAACGTGTCCAGAGTCATATGATCAACAATGAGAGAAGATTCAGTGCTGGGGACTTTTTATCTCCACATCCCAGGCTCCACCTACTGTGCCATGCCCCCACTGTTTAAAGCTTGGCTTCTAACCCTGTGAGCGCTGCCAACATCTTAAAACAGTTTGCTTACGTCATGGTCAGCAAAGGGACACTGCAGCGTGGCCTTAAAGGAAGAGGTTAGAATTCATGCTGAGAGGTAGTATTGCCCGAACTCTGATCACACCTTTATTTATCCCCAACCCACATCTCCAGAGATCTTCCCCAGGGGCTCAGATAGTAAAGAATCTGCCTGCAATGCGAGAGACCCAGGTTTGATCCCTGTGTCGGGTAGATCCCCTGGAGAAGGGAAAGAGGACAAAGAGGCGACAGAGGATGAGATGGTTCGATGGCATCACCGACTCAATGGACAGGAGTTTAAGCAAAGACAGTGAAGGACAGGGAAGCCTGGTGTGCTACAGTCCATGGGGTCACAAAGACTCGGACACAACTGAAAGACTGAACAACAGCAACAACAATCGTACCTCCAGGCTCCTACTCAGGAACCTCAGAAATTGCTGAAAAGACACCGACCTAAGCTAGTCACCAGGCAACCTGACCATTGGCATCAATTGCCTAAAGGGTACCTTGGAAATGACTGTGAGACCTGCAGGTGAGAGGGTTCGCTGCAAAGCCCTCTGCAGCTCCTCTGGGTGGAGGGATGTCAGGTCCGCTTTCTAAGGATGGAATCAGAGGCTGGAGAGAGGCGGCACATCGGGGTTCCAGGCTCTGAGGCTGAGGATATGGAGAGAGGATGTTTGGAGAGATGTCTCTGGGGAGAGACGCAGTGACTTAGATGACCGGGAGCCAAGTGGCCCCCCTCCTAGGTGGGCGCAGTGTTAGGCAGACTTGTTGCCAACATGCTGCTCCCCTGGATAGCTAGTGTGTTCAAGGAGTCCCCCTTATCACTGGAACAGGCAGAGAGAAGTCCCCAGCAGGGAGGCAGGTAAACCCTCCACCAAGAGCCAAAAGCATATTGTAGAGGTGTGACTGAGGATAGCAGGTATGGAAAGGGGGCGGCAGGAGGGAGCTGGAACCAGGCCCTGAACCAATGAAAACTACAGCTTCCCTGGGGGTCCTCCAGCTTCCCTGGGAGTCCAGTGGTTAAGAATCTGTCTTGCAGTGCAAGGGACCCTGGTTCCATCCCTGGTTCAGGAAGAGCCCACATGCCTAGGAGCAGCTAAGCCTGTTCGCCACATCTACTGAGTCAGCTCCCTAGAGTCCTCGAGCCACAGCTACTGAGCCCAGGAGCGGCAATCATGGAAGCCCACACGCCCTAGAGCCTGTGCTCTGCAACAAGAGAAGCCACCAGCATGAGAAGCCTGCGCACCGTGAGGAAGAGTAGTCCCCGCTTGCCGCAACCAGAGAAAGCCAAATGGGCTCATCCTCTATTGCTCTTCTCCAGGACATCCTGCTGTTTCGTTACCATTGATTATGGACAATGGACAGCATGAGAGCAAGGACTGTGATTCTGCGTGCAGCAATAAAGACCGACCGCAGTCAAAATAAATAAGTAAATAAATAAATCTTTAAAAATATATTTAGCAGCCACAGCAGATGCTGCTACTGCCTCACTCGAAACCTCTCCAACCTCTTCGGGAGACTTGCCGTGTGCTCAAGTCTGCAACACTAGAGATCTTCCAACTCCCTTGCCCTGGGGTTTTTGTAAGTAACCTCCTAGGTCAATTATCATAACAGCAGCATCTTATTCCAGGTTGACTCCCTGCTCCAGGAGGCATGTGAGTGTGTCAGTGGCCTCCGGAAGCACAGAGGTGGGGGTGCTTTGGAGCCTCTCCAGCAGGAGTGACAGAGGCACTAATGTCTGGTCAGTCTCCAACCTCACGAGTGCTGAGCGGCCCAGCACAGCTTCCTGTTCAGCAGCCTTCCCATCTGCAGCAGACGCAGTGTGGTTTGGCCAGCGACTACCTGCCCAGGCCAGTTTTGCAGCTGGACCTGGAGGCCCTGTCTGCAGCTTCCTTCTCCAGCACTCACCACCATCCTGTAACCCAGTGGTTCTCAAAGACAGGGGTCACTGAACCAGCAGTATGGGCAGGACCTGGGAACCATTAAAAATGTAAATTCCTGGGCCTCACCCCAGACCTACTGCCTCTGGCAGTGTGGCCCAGGAACCTTGGCTTTAACAAGGCTTCCTGATGATTCTGATGCATGCTAAAGTTTAGGAATCTGTGCTATAAGCCAACAGCTTACAGTAAGTCCACTTTGGCTAAACTAACTGTTGTCTGCAACTTAACCCTGACTGAATCACAGTCTCTGCTCTCATATTGTCTATGAGGATCATAATCGACGATGACAAAACAGCAAGATGTTCTGGAGAAGAACAAAACAGGGGCACTTCATCCAGCCCAAAATGGTGATCCCTCAACTATTTTTACAATATGTCCATCTCAAAGATTTTTAACATCTACCCTCAATGGTTATATTTATTCCTAAATTTTATAAACAACATTTATTCCTAAATTTTATAAACAGCACTTATTCCTAAATTTCACAAACACTCTATTAGTATATCATAAAATACATATAAAGAGAACCACAGCAGATGAGATTTTTAAATGAACAAATATTAATAGTCAAAATAAACAAAAATTCTAATGTTTTCACCCTGCACCTCTGTGGGTGACACTTTTAGTGATCACTGGTCCAGAATGTAGGAAAAACCTTCCAGCAGAATAGCAGAATCAAAGAAATTTAAAAGACAGTGCATGATGCATTTACTGAACTAAGGCGACAGTGACTAGAAAGCAGGAGGGGGATAACCAGAGATGACAATGATGATGATGACAATAAATAACATTATTGAGCAACTAACATGGTCATTTAGCTCTGAAAGCAACCCCATAAAGTAGATTTATTATCTCCATTTTTCAGGCTGGGAAATTGAGGCTCAGCTGTCTCCCACCTAGTAAGCGGCAGAGCTATTATAATTATCTTCATATTTTTAAAATAAAATAACATGGATAAGACAGTAAAAACAATGCAGCACTTAATCACCTTATACTCCTATTAATAAGTGAAAATGTTTTATTAGAAAGAAACTATAAACAAGCCTTAATGAGTCCTTTTGCAAATAAATGGATAAACTGTAGTGGTCCATCCCAAGGACTACTACTCAGCCATGAAAAAGGAATGGATTATTGATACCCACAGTGACCTGGATGAATTTCCAAATCTTTATGCATTTACTGAACTAAGTAAATGCAAAGTAATAAGTTAAAGAAAAAAAGAGTCATACTATATGATTCCATTTCTATAAAACTCTAGAAATGGCAAATTAATCTATAGTGACAGAAAGGAGATTGAGTGATGGCCTAGGAATAAGGGGAGAAAAAGGGAGAGACAGACAGACAGCAAAGGAGCTTGAGGAAACTTTTGAAGATGACAGATATGTTCATTATCTTGACTATGATGATGGTTTCATGAGAGAAGATCTATGTCATTGTATCAGATTATATATTTAAACTGTCAATATACACAGATAATTGTATGGTAAATACCCCTTAATTAAGCTGTTGAAAACATAAAACAAAAAGCACACTTAATTTACACGGCAATTTAAAAAATGTTATTCACAATAACCTTTGCAAATTGATTGATTAAAATCAAAAGCACAGCTATGATTAAAGCCTGGATCAATCTGCTACTCCCATAACAAAGAACCACAGACCTGGTGGCTTAAACAACAGAATTGTATTGTCTTCTAGTCCGGAGGCTAGAAGTCCAAGGTCAAAGTGCCAGCAGGGCTGGTTTCCTACGAAGCCGCTCCCTTTGGCTTGCAGATGCCCTCTTCTCCCCACATCCTCAGTCCTCTCTGCATACGTTGATGTCTGTGTCTTAATCACCTGTTCTCATGAGCACATGAGCCATATGTGATTACGGCCCTGCCTAATGGCCTCGTTTTCATTTAATCACCTGTTTAAAGACTCTGTCTTGAAATACAGCCACGTTCTGAGGTTCCGGGGGTTAAGGCTTCAACACAGGAATTGGGGAATAAGGTGCAGTTCAGCCCATAACAAACCATGTCTCTGCATATATTACAGCACTTACCACACAGTTCATTTAGACACAGCCTAATTTCTTTTAGGATATTCTGGTTATGTGAGTTGCATGATTCAAAAAGAGAGATTTTCTTTCTTTCTTTTTTCAAGTCCTTATTGAATTTGTTACAATGTTGCTTCTGTTTGATGTTTTGGTGGGGTCTTAGTTCCACAGCTAACATCCGAATAGCACCCTCTGCTTTGGAAGGTGAAATTTTAACCCCTGTACTGAATACCAGGGAAGTCCCAAGAGATCTTCCTGAATTAGCATTTCTATTAAGCTACCAAAAGCCATACTTGAGCTTTTGGTTTTGAAAAAGACCCACACAGGTAAGAGATAAACAGGCGGGAGGAAATGTGATCTTTCAGGAGATGAAGAGGGTTGGGAGTTGGGGGAGACAGGGTTGGAGATAGAAAGAAGGCCTGGAAGTTATTCCTTCGGATGACATCCCGTAGGAAAGAGAAAAGAGACAGGATCACCGAGTTGCTTCCTCTTTATCTCGGGTCCTGTCTTACCATCTGCCTGCCTGGATGGACCCACATGAAGTTTTCGTCCAGCCGAGTCCGAGACCTATTAGTCCCAGGTCACTGCAGAAGACTTTATGACTTAAATGACCACATTTTCAGGCTGAGCTCCTTCCTCGTTCTGAGGCCAAACTGGTAGCAGCTGCATCTGTGAGCCCCTCTTTCTGTAGCTGCCAAGGGCAGGAAATTCAAGCCAGGGTCAGGCAGATGGGGAGCTCCGGTGTGGTGGCAAGCAGGATGCTTGGTGGATAAGCACCTGCCAAGTGAGGCTTTTGTGTTTTTGTTCAATCTAATAAAGTTTAGTTTAGAAATGTGCACAGGTTTCTAGATGGCAAAGCATTCTTACTGGGCCTGTGATAAAAATGTCCCCTTGAGGGTGAGCCTCTTGGACTTGCAGTGGCTTCTCTTGTTGCAGAACATGGGCTCTAGGGCAGGTGGGCTCGGTAGCTGTGGCTCCTGGGCTCTAGAGCACGGGTTTCAACAGTTGTGGGGCACGGGCTTAGTCGCTCCACAGCACGTAGGATCTTCCCCGACCAGGGATCTGGCCCACCAGGCTCCTCTGTCCATGGACTTCTCCAGGCAAGAATAGTGGAGTGGGTAGCTGCTCCTCCGGGGGATCTTCCCAACCCGGGGACTGAACCCAGGTCTCCAGCATTGCAGGCGGATTCTTTACCAGCTGAGCCACCAAGAAGCCCCAGGGGGCAAATATCTTACCTCAGGCTTGAGGGGAACTGGGTATAAACTGATAACGTGAGTGCGACCTACGCGTCGTTCCTGTGGCTGCCAGATACTCACCCCAAGCTTATACGACACCCGAAAGAATCATAGTCTCTTTTCCAGAGATTTCTGTAAAAGAATAGGTAAATGACTTGCATTTAGTTACATCTTTGACAACCTCCCATATATTATTTCAATGCTGAGGTGGGAGGTGGAGGATCCAAGGAACCACCCGTGTTGTCGATTTGGGGAAGTCATTTTGTCTTCCCCGGGCGCCCCTTTCTTCACCAGGAACTGCTGCTGATTCTTTGATTTCCACCGAAACCCTCACAGAGTAAATCAAGAGGGAAGAAGACCTACACGATATCTGAGCTTGACTCAAAATCGAGTGGGCAACTAGAAAATTATGATCATTAAAGGATTATGATTTTTTCCATAATTATTATGGTGACCATTTATTATCTACCACATGTCAAGCACGGTTGTAGACTATAATATATATAACTTAATTTTCACCACAGTAAGAAGTAAATAATAATAGTTACCGTTTTTATATCAGTAAAATGAGGTTGGGGAAAATTCCTTGCCCAGGGACTCACAAATCTGAAGCAGCAAAGCTGAATTCAGATCAAGATTCGTCTGATTTAAAAGCCCACTCTTGCTTCTCCACCACTCCTCACTTTTCTGAAAAAAGGCCCTAAAACATATTTGGGATTGTATCTGAGTGCTGTTATTTGATGAATTATCTTTGTATGTCTATTCAGAAGGCAAGGTCCTTAGTACAGAAAGAATGGGTCTTTTCCTGGCTTTGGTTTAGCAGAGTACACAAACTTGTGTCTTTAAAATGTGACTTGAAGGTCTGTATCTGACTTGAAATATTGTGCCAACATCAGGCTCCTGGTTTTGACAATGAACTGTTGTTAGGCACCCCACTCCAGTACTCTTGCCTGGAAAATCCCATGGATGGAGGAGCCTGGTGGGCTGCAGTCCATGGGGTCGCTAAGAGTCGGACACGACTGAGCGACTTCACTTTCACTTTCACCCACTGGAGAAGGAAATGGCAACCCACTCCAGTGTTCTTGCCTGGAGAATCCCAGGGACAGCAGAGCCTGGTGGGCTGCCGTCTATGGGGTCACACAGAGTTGGACACGACTGAAGCGACTTAGCAGCAGCAGCAGTTGTTATATAAAGATTGCAGGTGAAACTGAGTGAAGTGTCCATGGAAATTCTCTGTACTATTTTGCAACTTTTTATGAATCTTAATCTAGTTCAGAATAAAAGTATTTTTAAAATGTTATTTGGCAATGATGATAAGGGTCACTGGGGTGTACAGAAGAACAAAGAGAACCTGGGCCCCAGGTTCTAAAGCTGACCTTCAACAATTGCTCTGAGTGGCTCTGCAGAAGTCCCATGTCCAACTGAGGCCTGGAAAAGTCCAGATGGTGTCCAAGTCCCATGCAAGCCCCGAATAGTAATTTCTGTTATAAATATATATATACAATGTATATATATATATGTTCCACAGAAGTTATTAAGTGACCAGGTTGGGATTTGAACTCTTGATGACTGGGTACAAACCTATTTTCTTTCTTTTATAAAATAGTGGTGTAGAAGTTGCACTGACTGCAGAGATGATTTTTGGTTGTTCTAATTAATTATAGTTGCTTGATATTCTTTTCCTTTCACCTTGTTGAAATAATTGCTAATTAGTAAACTGTAAAACTAACACTTTGGATTTCCCAGGTCTTTCTCCCTGTAAATAAAAGAAATTTTAAATCTTGACTAGGGGGAAAAAAAAAAAATCTAGACCTCCACTTTTGGATGCAAGAATATATATATATACATCTAACTTGCTCCCTTTCAAAACACACTAAAACTATCGTAAAGAGAGGTTTTAAAGATACATACCCCAAAGGACAGGCGGGGCAAGAGAGGAGATGACAGCAACAAAATGACAGCAGCTGGGAGGCAGGTAAGTGAGTGACGAAGGACCGACAGGCCTGGAGCTGGCGGGAGATAAAGCTAAGGGTGAATGCCCTTCACACGCCGGGGCCCTCACAAAGCTCAGGCACCAACCGGTGCCCCTGCAGATGGAAACACAAAGAGGGTGGCTAAAGGAAGGACTGGGTGAAAACCCCAGAGATACAGATCTCTAGATTGCTCCCCCTACCCAGGGCCCCTGACAGACAGCTTTTCCCCTATCTGATCAGACTCTAGAGATTTCCCTCTCTTAGGAGTGAAAGATAGAAGCTGAAAGTGTCATGTCAAAACCAAGAAGAGCAAATGACTGTTCACACGATGACCGTGGAGCGCTGAGACTTCCCACCCTCCTCCCGGAGCTTAGCTCCCAGAACACAGAGCTTAAGCTTCCAGACGGGAGGCTAAAGTTCTGCCATGGAGAATCTGACCAGGCCAAGAGAAACAAGCCAAAGATTCTGAAATTAGGGAATGTGCACAGCCAGCTCACCCTACAGGAAAGCTCACTCTCCACGAATCCAGCCTGGAGCTCAGAGTTTCCAGTTATATTTTTCGGTTCTAACTCTATCATGAAGACAGATATAAAACAAGAGAAAAAAGCAACTGGGAGATTACGCAGGGAGAAGAGAACTTTCCCCCAAATAATTAGTATCCTCAGAGACATGAGAGGATGTATGCAAAAGAAACAGAGCTATTTTAAAAAGAAGCATGTAGAGAACAACAGCAGAAAGAGCTTTGGGAATTAAAAACATGAACGCACAGATGACAAATTAAATAAGAGAGGCAGGGAAAAAACGTTAGTGGGAAGTATCTTAGAAACTAGAGCAAAAAAACCTAAAATGTTAGAGAAAAGAAAAACAGAGGGTAAGTCCAGTAAGTGTGATGTTTAATAATGGAAGTCTACAAAATACAGGAAAGAGAAATAGAAAAGAGGCAACCAGCAACAAAACTATTCAAGAAGCTTTCCCAGAACAGAAGTACATGAGATTCCAGAATCAAAGAGTCCACCAAGTACCCAACACAATGGATGAAAACGGACCGAGGAACATCACTGGGGAACTCCCAGACACTGGGACAAAACAAGACCCAACGGGTTTTCCATAAAGATAAAACAGGTCAAACACCAGGATCAGGAAACTCACTGACTTTTAAGAGCAGAAAGACAATGGACAGAGGGTCCAGTTGTAGGTAAGATGGTAAGCGGATCCTCCACCCAGACTCTCCTGCAGACTGCCCTTATAAAACCTGGACAGGACACAGCAGCTGTCTGGGGAATTCAAAAAATAAACAGGAGCAGACAAATGAAGACCAGAATCCAAAGTACCACCAAACCAGCGGTGCAGGCATCATTTTTTCCTCTGCAATATCCAGCTTTGACTTTCGGCCGTGTGACAGTTATGGCAGCCGCAGCCTGAGGTGCCAAGGATGGAATATCACTCAGCAATAAAAAGGAACAAATTATTGATCTGTGCAATAGAATGGATGACTCTTAGATGCCTTTGGCCAAATGAAACAAACCGGATCCAAAAGACTATTATATGTTTCCATTTATTTAACATTCTGGAAAAGGACACACTTTGTGTAGGGACAGAAAACAGGTCAGTGATCACTAGGCGACAAAGTACAGGGAGGGGCCGACCATAAAGAGGGAGCTTCAGGGCATTTTTGTGATAGAATTATTCAGTATCCTAACTGCTCCTTGCATTTGTCAAAACCCATAGATAGACCTGTACATCACAAAGAATGAAATTTGCTATGTGTAAATTAAAAAAAAACAAACAAACCAGGATATGGAAGAAAGCTCCCTCCCCCAAAAAATGTAAGTGGTAACAAATTAACCTAAATGTTAACAATGAATAATATAACCACAGAGAAAAGGAGTGAAGAAAAAACTTTGGAGCTTTGAAGACAATATTTAGCAGGGTAGTTTCAAGTTCAATTTACCTAGTCTGTTAGGCAAAGGAGGAAGGTAAACCTCACCAGTAATGAGAATTCTCAACATCATGAATCTCTGGATATGATACACCGAGAAGGGCACAACCTTTCTGTTGTATCCTTGCTAAAAACTCATCATGAGCAGACATACCAACCCAAGTAGAGGGACATTCTACAAAATAACAGATTGATGTTTTTCAGTAGTGATAAAATCATGAAAGTGAACAGGTAAACCCTGAGGAACTGTCACAGACTGGGAGAAACTAAGCAGAAGTAACATCTAAACATGATGTGGGATCCTGGGACAAAAAAGGGGGCATTTAGTAGAAAAACTGATGAGCTGCAATAATAAACCCATAGTTTGAAGTTTTACACCAAAGTTAATGTTCTGGTTTTGATCATTGTACTATGTAAGACGATTATGTAAGACGTAAACATTAGGGGAAGCTAGGTGAGGGAATATGAAAATCCTCCATACTATTTTCAGTTTTCTGTCTCAAATTATTACAAAATAAAAGGTTTTTTTGTTTGTTTGGACCACGTGGCTTGTGGGATCTTCCTTCCCCAACCAGGGATTGAATCCTGGCCCTCTATAGTGAAAGCATGGAGTCCTAACTCCTCCAGGGAATTCCCCAAAAAGGTGTTGTTGTTGTTGTTGTTAAAGTACGTACTATGTTAAAATGTCATCTTACATCCAAAGCTGATCTGTCCCAGATAATTGCTGAGGTTCCCCAGGAATGATGTGCGTGAGTGCCAAGCCTCTCAGGCATGTTCGATTCTTTGCAACCCTTTGGGCTCTAACCTGCCAGGCTCCTCTGTCCATGGGATTTTCCAGGCAAGAATCCTGGAGTGGGTTGCCATGCCCTCCTCCAGGGGATCTTCCCAACCCAGGGGTCGAACCCACGACTCCTGTGTCTCCTGCATTGCAGGAGGATTCTTTACCCATTGAGCCATCAAGGAAGCCCCAGTAACGATGTGGATTTATAAATCACACGCGAGCTCAACCCCAGTGGACATGTGAGCTGGGGTCCGGGATCCTCTTGCCCCTTTTCTACATCAGCCAGTAGGTTTGGCTACAATTCCCAGGCCTTGGGCTTTGTTGAACTAGAAAAAGGAAGAGGAAGGGGAAGCGAACAGCCTCTGGGGTGGAAGCTGTCTTTCTGTGTTCCTCTAAGCTCCTTTCTGCTCTGGCTCTCCAGCCCTCGAACCCCCAAGGACACTCGTTCACCGTGTCCAGAAGACTACAGGATGATAGCGTGTAGGCTGGACGGGTAACGCCTGTTTATGCCCTCGGAATTTTTCAAACCATCTCCATGCTTACAAATCTGAGCTTTTATGTCACATTTGTGGGGAAATAAGCAAGCAGCTGCCAGCCGGTAGCAAGACTCTTCATGTTCAGAAGCTCCTCCGCGTAAGCAGCACATTAAGTCCTGAAAGGTTTTCTTAAGAGTACTGTTGTCCTTTCAGTTACCTGGGAGGGGTTTACCGTTTGCAGGCCTCAGGTTTATATACTTCCACCAAACCGGAGGGTTTCAAAACCAAGCCTGTGCTGCTCCTCTGAGCTGGTGTCTGTCTTCCCAGGCATGTTTTCCCAGCACATTTCCCAGGGCTTTTCTACGGCTGCAGTGCATTGAGAGAGAGGCCATCTGCAAGGACTACAAGACTCTCCCCAGCTGTTTCACAGCCACCACCCCACCCTACTTTGAAGTCAGGGAAATTCAAAGGGGCCTCGTTCGGAGGAAGTATCCGTGGCCAGGGGCCAACGTTTCATCACTCCAGCCTCCAAGTCTTCAAACAAAGTCTTGGCAGGCTCCTGGGAGGAGGCTGGGAGGCTGTCCATGTGGAACCTCCCAGCCTGGACGCTCCCAGGCCTTTGGGTTTCGTCCATCACACGACCCGTCTCTTGCTGGTTATCATTGACTGCTGAGCCGAGGCAGCTTCAGACACTGCCTTTTAGAACCTTTCCTAACATGGAATGACTTGGTCCATGCCCAAAGCCAACGACATTCAGGATTTTTTCACTGCTTTCTATTTTTAAAAAATTACCTCTTGTTTGTAATTCACACTTGTAAACTGCTCATGGACACGACATGGGGTTACAAATGTTCATCAGATACCTCCAGCTCAGCATGAGCAGAGCAGGCCCACTGCAAACCAAGGCGACTGCGGCCAAGACCCTGACCCTGGTCGCTGGTGGAAGGGGAAGTGAAGGCTTCTCTCCAGAGCCTTCTCGGGAGAGCACAGCTTTGCTGTAACCACGGAGAGGGATCTGTATCTCCCACAAAGAACAAGGAGATTCCAAAGCTGGTGCTTGGTACACTGTTTCCAGAACCAACAGTAGCAGGAGGTGGACACAGTGATGTGGAAGGTTTGGGCAGAAATCTATTTATCTACATAGTTTAAAAAAAATAATCAGGGGCTTCCCCAGCAGCCCAGGGGTTTATACCCTACGCTTCCAATGCAGAGGCATGTGTGCATGCTGAGTCGCTTCAGCGACCCCATGGACTGTAGCCAGCCAGGCTCCTCTGTCCATGGGATTCTCCAGGCAAGAATACTGGAGTGGGTTGCCATGCCCTCCTCCAGGGTATCTTCCCGATCCAGGGACTGAGCCATCCTCTCTTATGTCTCCCCAGTGCAGGGGGTGCGGCTTCAATTCCTAGTCTGGGAACTAAGATTCCATATGCTGCGCAGCCCAGCAAATAAGTTGTAAAATAAGGCCTAATTAAGGTAATTTATTTTTTAAAAAATAGAAATAATCAAAGATTGGTTCCAAAATTTTTTAAAGGGTTACATTGTTTAGACGTTTACTCTGTGTTAAGCACACGCATCACACGCATCATCTTGAATTCTGAGAACGATGGCACAATACAGATGTTATTGTTCCCAGATGACAGACTAGGAAACGAAGACACTGGTAAAGGAACTTCTCCAGAGTTGCACAGCTAATTAGGGGCAACACTGAGACTCAAACCTGGGTCTCTGACTGCAGAATTCAACCACCAAGACCCCTCAGAGTCAGGGGCCTTGGGTTCAATCCCTGGCTGACGAACCAAGATACCAGGAGGCACCTCGACACAGCCAAAAAAAAAGAGAAACATTCTCTTCCATGCACCAAAGCCACTAATATGCATCAGAGACACGATGACAGGATTAAAGAAACAACAACAAATAAATAAATACTGCAGAAAGTGAGCGTGCTTCTCTCCTTGGGAGTATGACCCAGGAGTGCTGGCCTGGGAGCCCTGGGTCTCCCGCTGTGGCCATCTCTCTAGACGGCCTAACCCCACACCTGAAGAATCCTCATATACTGAAAAAAAGAAAGATACCAGAACACATTTGCTGACAAACAAAAGGATAGAAGAAAGAAAAAAACCCACACAACTGGAAGCTGATGGCGGCCCTCAACCGGGGGCGACGTGGCCGCCAGGAGACATTTGGTGATGTCAGAGGGTACTCTTCATTGCCAGAGTGGTGTGTCCATGGCGGAGTGGGGACCACTGGGTAGTAGTCAAAAGGCTAATAATCAATCCTGCAGAGCACAAGGGGAGGGGGCGTCCCCAAAGCCCGGCCCCATCCAGCCCTCAGTGACAATGGTCTGGGGGAGGTGGGGCCCCAGCGAAAGGAGCAGCAATACTCCTGAGCCATTGTCCATGGGGGGAGGATGAAGGGGCCCCACTACTCTCATCAGGAAGCTGGAAGCTGGGTCAAATGGCAGCTCACTGGTAGGGGGTGTGGGGGAAGGGAGGTGACCACTCACACTCAGGCTCCTTCTACCTGGCTAATTCATGCATCTACTGATTGTCAGAACCGCCAGCCTCCTCTCCCCAATAAACAACATGTTGGAAGACTTTCCGAATTCAAAATACTGCCTGACAAGCTAGGCGCATGATCTGACCAGGTGATTTTCCTCTGTGCAGCTGTGTGTCTCAGGGGGGTCCATGGGAGAGAGAGAAGTGGCATCGACAAGGTTGCAGGGGCCCCAGCAGGCGACAACGCCAGTGAAGAACGTTACCGCCAGAGGAGGAGAGGGGCCCTGAAGGCTGGTCAGGAATCCTGGTCCCCACTTACATGAGCAGAACAGGTAATCACGCTCTGCAGAGGGGAGGGAGGTGAAGGCAGAGCTACAACCCAATACCACGGTAAACATATCTCCTCCACTCAAGGAACTAAAACGAGACGTGTGTCACATTCACTTCACAAGAAACTGAAGGTCAGAGTTCTGCCAGGGGCTTCCCTGTTGGCTCAGAGGGTAAAGTGTCTGCCTGCAATGTGGGAGACCTGGGTTCGATCCCCGGGTCGGGAAGATCCCCTGGAGAAGGAAATGGCAACCCACTCCAGGATTCTTGCCTGGAAAATGCCATGGACAGAGGAGCCTGGTAGGCTACAGTAAATGGCAACTTCGCTTCTGCCAGGAAGGAACCAGCCTGCAGTCAGACACAGCTGGTTCTGACTTCCAGCCTTGAGACGCTCTCACCGTGTGACTGCGGCCAGGAAACAATCTCTCTGGGCCTCCTGGGTCTCTTGTCTGCAGCAGGACTAATTATCCGCCACTCCTGAGGTGTGACGTGTGGAACAAGGCACGCGGTGGTGCTGGGCGCAGAGCGGAGGAAGTACCGTGTCCTGCCCTCTCTACCTGCTCCCTGCACTGGCACAGGTGACGGAGATAGCTTTTCTCTGAGTGCGACTGGGAGAAGGGACTCTGGCCAAGGCTTTTTATTAAATGGAATTTACCTTGATGAATCATTCCATGCAAGATGTCCAGATAAGCAAGCTTGTCTCTAACAAGTATTTGTGAATCTAGGACCCAGAAAATGACTCCCTGAGACACACTTACAATGGACCCAGAAGCAGATAGAGCCTGAAGCTAATGAAAATGAAACTTCAGGCCTCTCACTTTCCAGCCCCCAGTGGAGGCCCAGGCAGCAGCCCCAGCCACACATTCATGGTCATCTGCTTCTGTAAACTTGGCAGTAGTGAGATACTATGACCTTAATCGCTTTAAGATAACTGCTTCTTTCTACTCTGATTGCTCTTTGGCCATTTCCTCCTTTTTTTGGGTGACTCTGGAGTAGTCACGGATATTCTGGGTCTGGCAAAGAGGAACCTGAGCTAAAGATACCTTTACTTTGGCTTAAGATAGATTTATAAATTTACAAACTATATTTATAGTTGAGCTACTGAAAGCTGCTCTGGAGTAGGGAAGGTCTCCAGGAATGTTCCTACGGCTCCCTCCCCCCAGCCCCCCAGCCTGCAAGGAGATAGGAAGGCTCAGATCCAGAGGGCGGGTCACAATTCGAGCATGTCCTGCGGGGTCTGGCACCAGAAGCATTCTGGGTGGGGAGGAGAAGCAAGATTGGAAACGGAGCCTGAAGAGACCAGTCTGAAGCTAGTCTGGAGGAAATCGTTCCAATCGTCAAGCTTGTACAATTGTAGGCACACTGTAAGCTGATTAAGTGCTCAACAATAAAGTTCTCTCCTTTCAAGAAGATGAGTCTATCAAAGAATATACACCCTCAAAATGCAAGTTTAAAGGATTTTAGAGGTGTGTCAAGCAAGCAATAAGTATTTTAATGAATTTTGTGATACTTCAAAAAAATATGTGTTTCCTGTTAATATTTGGCTGTTCCCAGTCTTAGTTGCAGCAGGCAGGATCTTTGATCTTCATTGCAGAACATGGTATCTAGATCCCTGACCAGGGATCAAACCCAGGCCCCCTGCATTGGGAGCCTGGAGTCTTAACCACTGGACCACCAGGGAAGTCCCCTATGATGCTGTGATACCTAGTTTTCTCTCTAAGTTTCTATTCTCTTCAAAAGGGCCTCTCAAACTGTAAAAGCTTCAGGCCCTACAAAAACTGGATCCATCCATTTAGATCACATACTTTCCTCTTTTTTGAAGAGAGCAGAGTGAAGGAAAAGTGAAGAGGGAGTTAACTAAATGTCCTTCAATAACTATATCCCAGTGATACAGTGGATCTAGAACCTTGGACATTTCCTTGTATATTTGTTCCTTCTGAAGAGAGTTAAGTAAAATATCCATTTAAGGCTCCAGATTACATCAGTGGATTTTCTTTCAGGACTGAGTCTGTATTGACTTCCTGGTGGCTCAGATGGTAAAGCATCTGCCTACAATACGGGAGACCCAGGTTCAATCCCTGGGTCAGGAAGATCTCCTGGCAACCCACTCCTGTATTCTTGCCTACCCCCCACCCCCCAAAAGAGAGGCTCACAGAAATATTTAGGGACTTCCCTGGTGGCTCAGAGGTTAAAGCGTCTGCTTCCAATGCAGGAGACCTGGGTTCAATCCCTGGGTTGGGAAGATGCCCTGGAGAAGGAAATGGCAACCCACTCCAGTACTCTTGCCTGGGGAATCCCATGGACGGAGGAGCCTGGTAGGCTACAGTCCACGGGGTCGCAAAGAGTCAGACACGACTGAGCAACTTCATTTGAGTCTGTATCACACAGTGTTTTGAAAATTACTTCATATATAATGTGAAATAAAATAGGTAGTTTTTGTTTGTTTGTTTGTTTAAAGTGTTGTCAGTTTCTGCTGGGGCCTTTTATCTGTATATAGCTTTCCCTCCAGCCAAGATTCTAAACTCTTCATTCACTCCCAACATTGTCGCCTCTAGGTGAAAATCAAACAAACTCAGCTTGGTAATTCCAGTTTCTGAGAGCGAAAGTAACACGAGACAAGCTCCAGAAAGTGAAAGAACGTCTTTCTAAATTCAAAGGACTGAACAAGGAAACATTCAGGTGGGCAAAAGTCCTTGCAGTGTGTGTTGCAACCGCAGGAAGATTTAAAGGAGCCACGCTGAGGAGGCTGGCTGGCACGTTACCGAAAACTCCAGAAGCGCCCAGGGGCTCCCGTGCTCCTCCCCAGCACTCCCCTCCCCGAACTCCACCCGCCCGGGAGCAGGAATTCCAGAAGGAACAGAAGAGGGGGGGATTTCTGCTCCTAAAGGATGCGGTCCTCCACCTCCCCGCGGCTCGGCGCGCCGAGTCCTGGGATTAGAGCAAAACCAAGCGGGTACTTTTTGGCTCTCTTCTTTTCCTTGGATATACCTTCCGTTGCAGTCTTGCTTTTTTTTTTTTTTAATAAAAACAGAGCTTGTGTCTTTAAAACCTTCATTCCCCACCCCACTCCCCACCCCCCGCCGGTAGTAAGCATTAGTTAATGACGGCCAGCCGGCTTCTGAGACTCAGCACCACGTGACTGGGGCACGTGACTTGGAGCGGGCAGCGGTGGTGGTTCCTTGCAGTTGAATTTAAAAAAAAGATCAAGCTTATTATTGCACGAAAAAACCTGGGCAGCTCTTCGGGGCAATGTGATGCCCGGGCGGGTTACACAACGCGCGGCTGCGCTGGGAGGCGTTTTCTAAAGAACACAGAACAAACACGGGTTTTATGGTTTCCAGAGCAGCGAGAGTCCATTTTCTGCTCGGAAAATGTAGAGTGAGCCTGAAGCAGGAATGCACCCAATTTCGCCCGAGCCACGTTCGACCTTTACTGGCATGAGGCAGGAGGACCGCGGGGCACACAGATAACACAGGAAAAGAGGAAACCCAGTCCCCTCCTCACTGAAGATTCAGGATTGACTAAGTTGCCTTTCTCTCTCCTGGGAAAGTCTTCAAAATATGCTCTCCTCTATTTATATAGGGCTTTCCTGGTGGCTCACAAGGTAAAGAATCCACCTCAAAGTGGGAGACCTAGGTTCGATCCCTGGGTTGGGAAGATTCCCTGGAGAAGGGAACGGCTACCCACTCCAGTATTCTGGCCTGGAGAATCCCATGGACAGAGGAACCTGGAGGGGATGGGGGGAGGGGGGTTATAGTCCATGGGGTCACAAAGAGTCGGACATGACTAAGCGACTAAGCACAGCATTTATAAAGAATAAAAACTAGAAATGACATTTGGAAATTCAAATTTTAAATGATATGTTCATTTCACG